>QUWT01000497.1:0-46373 GCA_004329165.1 Spatholobus suberectus | reverse complement strand
TTTTATTTTTTTTATTTCATTTTGTTTGTTTTGTTTTATTTTTTTAATTTGATCATTGAATTGGAGGCCACAACTTACTATGTTTCTTTTCTATTCTTTAAAACTTATTGGCACCTTTTGAGCTGCTCCAAATGTGCTATAAACATGTGTTTATTTTACAATGATATTGATTTGTTAAATCCCTATGCCTTGAGCCTTTTTTTTTTCGCATGTGGTGAGACTTGCACATGGCACTTTGACTTTAAAATATCATTTTATCATTAATCTTCGACTAGGTCTTAGACTCTTAAGTTGAAGTTAGAATGCATGTGGCTACTGTGACAACCCATTCACATTAATAATACTCCATGCTAATTAGTAATTATATTAGTTGTTAAGTCTGAGTTGATGAAAATGTGAGTAAAGATTTTTTCGATTTTTATAGAAAAATTCTAAACTTACAAAATTTGAAATGGTAAGTAAGAGATAAAAGATAAAGTCGATATATATGAGAGATAAAAAGTACATCAAAAGATAGACACTACTACCACCCAATATATACATAGAAAAGATTCTGTACAAAGCAGTGTCAACTTCCTTATCCTTCATACAAAAAAAAATACTTTAAATTAGTCTACAAATTCTTGTCCGTAGGGTGTCCTCTGACACATCCTCAGCATCACTATGCATTTCCATCATCTTCAATAATCGCGATCAAATATACATGGAAGAAAAACAATGGAGTGAGGTGATTTGCTCTAAAATCACTTTCACATGTATGGTAGGAATTCTATTATAAAATACAGATAAAACATAGTTGACAATAGAAAGAAACCTAATGTTTATTCTAAGTTGTACTAAACTACCCTTAACTTAGTACGGATCCATAGTTTTCATTAGTGAGTAATAGTTCTCAACAGAACCAAGAAGTGACTAAGAGTACATATACCTCTCTCAACAACATCACATGGTACAGTCCTCATCATTATTGAGAAACCAAATAATAGTCCAAGATGTTCATTTATAAAGGTATACTCTCACACCAATCCTAGAATACTAAGTAGTTGTTGGGGTTATCGAGCTTCATCAAGAGAATATTCTAGCTCATGGGCACTACCCTGACCATTAGGACCTTCACTACTCGATGCCTATCTCCAAGATCTCTACAAGTGGGTCCCTGCCTTTCATTCCTCAATGTAGCAAACTGTAACTTTCCTAGTAAGGTGTCATGCCACTACATGTCACTTACTTTATATTACTCACTAACTTATCAATTTCTAACTTCTCAACAAAGGTTTCCTTGGTCTCATTAAATTTGAGCACTAGTACAATCAACATTTCTGCCTTATATTGCAGAAATTGTATAATACCAAAATTTTAACAGAATAACAATTTAGTAAGTGTAATTTAGTTTTCTAAATTTAAGTAGAATAACAACTTAATAAGTATGATTTAATTATCTAAATTTGAGCAAAATAACAACTTAATAATTATAATTTAATTATCTAATTTGAGTAGAGTAACAACTTAATAAAAATTAAAGTTAAACATTAAACATTATGACAATATAATAGAACATACTAAACTTATGCATTGAAAGGTTTAGGGGAAAACCTTTCCTATCAACATGCAAAGTGACAATAATTTAGAACCAACCCCACTCCCCCTATTACTTTAAGGGTGGTTGTTGAAGAGGAGGAAAGTTGATGGTGATCTTGGTGCAAAGCTCCGAGGAAGGAAAATTCACTAGTTTATGAAAACTAGTAAACTTTTAGCATAAAAACAAAGTAAAAAAAAAAATAGAGAGAAAATCTTTAAATATTTCAGCCAGCCAAGAGAGGAAGGGTTGAGTGAAAATTTGCCCAAAAGCTTTGGTATTTATGCAAGAGGAAGTGAGCTTAGGTGTCCACTTGATGACATCATCCATTATGTCATAATTCTTTTTTTTTAATTAATTTTAGGGACACATATGCAAAATAAGTGGTGAGTCATCCAGGACTAGGTTGGACATGTGTCCTGAGAGCTATCCCAACTTTATTAGTATCAATTTTATCTACTGTTAAATTAACTGGTATCAATAAAATCTCCTAACTTGAATAAATTAGCTTTTAATATCAAAATAATCTATTTAAATGTAAAACTAAACAAATATATTATTTTTATCAAAAATAAATTTCTAAAAATAAATTTAATTTTTATTAATTATTTTTGAAATTTATTGATTTATTTTATATTCTTAAGCTAAAAATTTATATTAATCATTTTAATTCAATAAATGCCCAAATTTTTATGTAAATTCTAAAATTACATGTTTTTACCTAAAAATAAACTAAAATTATCACTTTCACCATTTTTGAAAGTCAAATCAATACTGACTTGATTTATTAGACACTAAGGGGCATTTTGGTTATTATGTATAGAAATTCCAAAAAATTCACAGAAAATTCTCAAAATTATATTTTAATTCTTATGACATGATTCAAAGCTCAAATTGACATTTTACTATCAATTAAGTCTTTTCTAATGCAACCCTTAATGTTGAGAGCTAAGGACAAAATCGTCTTTTTTCTAATTTCTTCCAGGCTCCGACTCAAAAAATCATTAAAAATCATGATTGAATAGCTCTCAACATTTTGGATGCAACCATGGCGAGCAGAATTTTGAAATTTCTTCCTGATTTTTTAGAATTAAATCATTAAATATTAGAAAATAATTGAAAATTAAGGTAGGGGTGTTACAGCCACAATTTAATGGAACCAATTTTTTTCTTCCTTGAGTACAAACTAAGTAGGCCTATACAAGTTTTCTTTCATTTCTATCTTCATTTTCTCATAGCATCTACCCCCTTTCACGTGATGTTAGAAGCTTTTACACCCTTTCCTTATTCAGTTATTCTTTCTGTTTTTTTTTTTTTTGGTATTTTCCCACTTCATTTTGTTTGTTTTATTTGTCAACCAATAATCTATTACATGGAGCCACAAACACTAGGCTAAACCCGGTTATTTATTTTTTTCTTATTTTTTTATTCGTAGACCTTAGTGACTTCTGTTTTCCTTCTTCCTTCATAGTGGGCTAGGCCACGTATTTTGGTTTGTTTTCTATTATATTTTTCACTACTATTACGAGGAATTTTATTTGCACCTCCTTTTTTCTTTTTGCCCCACCCCGCTTTATTTTTTTTACATTCTAAAAATTATTTTTCAGAATGCAAAAATATATTCCAGAAACCAATTTCTAGAAAATAAAAAAAGAAGAGGGGGTGTGAAATGAAAAAAAAAGTATGAATAAAATGAACCTTAGTTTTATGCTAGACGGACCTGAACAAATGGATTAGGTCTTGGGCTATTACTAAACATAGCTTCCCATTTTATTTTTGCTCCCCCTTTTCACTATTTTTGTAATCCCCCCCCCCCCCCCCTAAATTACCCTTTCTCCAAACTTAATTTCCAGATTGTGTTTTTCTCATTCAGTAAACATTTGGGAAATTAGTTTACCGGAACCTAATTATCAAGAATGTGTTAATTCCAGATAAGGAATTTTGGAATGCGTTAAATTCATTTATACGTCATATTTTTAGGTTGAAAAAAATTGATTATGGAATATTCAAAATAATCTAACCCTCGCTCTTCCTACGTTTCCTCGATTTTGATTTTGCATCATCATTTTTTGAAACCTTAACCTTAAAATTGGCTTCCCGATCCACGTTCTAATAATCTGTTGGAACCAAAGAGTATGAAGCGTCTAGTTCTTCAAATTTTGAAGATAACAAACTTATTGAGTTTTAAGTTTCTATTGTGAAAAATGTTGTTCTACAGTGTCCAAAGCGTGTCTAACATTAGGGCGTCCAACGTGCCAGTTTTGATGAACGTCCAATAGACTTGTATAAGAACATCGTCCAAGTGTAAGTCTATCTCCAAATGACTAAGTGTTTAAATCTTATCTATGCGTTTCTCCCATGTATATCTTGAGACTAATGCTTTACCTATTTAAAGAGATCTAATGTTCAAATATCTAACCATTAATTGAAAGATAGATACATGTTAGTGTATAAGCACAGTATTGCAAAAAAAGGAAGTCAATTTATCAAGCTCCCAAGCCAGATAAAGAATGATCAGAAAAGCAGACCTTCAATGTAGTCCTACACTTTCCATTTTGGTGCAAGAACAAAAGTTACTTTTTTGACTTCTTTGAAAACTCAATACATGCGCACACCCTCTCTGAATGAAGTCTGAAGTTGTATCTTGAACGACTATTTCAAAAAGGCTATTTATATTAGCCCAGAAGAAGAACGAAAAAATGAATACGAAAAAAAAACAACTACATTCTTACGTTTACAAGACGACCTTGAAAACTCTCTGAAGAGAAATTTATCTACTGTACTAAAACTTTCATATCCTCACATTGTGAGTTGTTTTCTTTGTAAATAACTGGTTTCTATTCTGAAAGCTTGGAGAGCCTTAGTGAGAAAGAATACTTGGGTGGTTAAGCAATTTGGGTGGATTGCATTGTAAAGCCTGAAGAGGTCGTGAAGAATACTTGTGTAACTTAAAGTTGGTTAGTAAATACCTTCAGGTTAAAGGGACTGAATGTAGCTCAAGTTTGAGTTAACCAGTATAAAATTTCTGTGTTCTTGTTCTTCCCTTATCCTTTGGTTAAATTGCTTTTCGAACTCGTTTTGTTTTAGATTAAAAGTTTTTAAAATGCACCATTCAACCCCCATTCTTATGCGATTTTTTGCTCTTTCATAATCCACACTATTCTCTTCCACTAAGTGCACTTGAGCTCTAATCATGTTTGTGATTGAAATACCTAAACCCTTGCTCATCACTAGAGCCACTTTGGAGGTTTTAGAAGATTCCTTCAAAGTTGACCAACACTATGACGACTTGCTCTAGTGGTGTGTGTTCGAGTCGTGGCCGTGTGCGATGACGTATTGGTCGTCAATCTACCCTAGATGAATTATCGAATGGTGGCGCTTCGAAGCTAATGTAGGAGGGCCGATGATGCTACAACATTATTGTTGAAGCTGGCACCATCGTTTTTACTGCAACGTTGACACGAAGGTGATTGGAATTCTGGAGGCTGTAGATTGGTTTTGGGCTTTTCTGTTGTTGTGATTATTGATGTGTGCATTTTATAACATGTTTAGCATAGTTTTCATTACTAGATTACATGAATTTCATTGTGGTTTAGGCCTAGTTATGTGTCTAATTGCATTATTTTCATCCTTTTCCTTGCTTGTCTTTGGTTTTAGGAATTATTATAGGTTTCTTTGGGCTTGGAGAGCAAAAGATTAATAATTTGGAAGCTCTTTAGATGATTTAAAGATCTTTGGGTTCTTAGAAGTCCACTTGGAAAGTATAAGAGTCATCCCAAAGCATTTGGAAAAGAAAAACTCGAAGAAAAATTGTTGGAGACCTTGCCACCATCAGGTGGCAATCACCACCATGAGATGGTGCATTCCCTAATGTTGAAATCTACACTAGCAAGTTCACCATCATTAGGTGGTGCCCACCACCACGTGGTAATGGTGGCACATCTGCTGAAGCCTTTTTACTCTCTTACGTGTCTATCACCATTAGGTTGCAATCATCACCACACAGTGGGCAGAAAGGCTTGAGTTATTTTGCAAGTTTTCAACTTCTTTTGGAGGAATAGCCTAAGACCCATTGCAATTTAGTTATAAATAGACATTCTTAGGGATTTTATTTTTATCTTTCAACCTCGTTTTAGATCATGGAGAATTGGAGGATTGCTCTTTTCTTCTTCAATTGTCTTTGGTTTGTTTGTATGTTCTTCCTCTTTTCTTTTTGGTGTTCTCTATGACTATGTGTGAGTAAAACCCTATTTTTCTAGGATTGGGCGTAGCCCTATAATTGTCTTAATGAATTAATTTCTACTTGTCTATGTGTGATCTTGTTCCTCTTTTGATTTTTTTTTCTATTGCTTTATTTATATGAAATGAATTGGCCAGCATTTTTCATAACCTTAGGATTTGGGGAAGTATTGAAAGGTGAATCCAAACACCAAACCCATAGGAAATGAACTTAGGTCAAAACCATGAAAGTAGGTTAAAGCCTTCTAGGAATAATTGAATTAACAAAGAACTTAGTGGGTCTAATTGAACACAACCATCACGACAATAGGTGGTAAATTTGGTTAAATATCCCTTCATATCTTGAAAGAGAACAAAGGGTAACTTATGTTAATTCACCTTCAATAAGAACAAGTGAAGCACATAAGTAGCGAGATCAAGGCATTAAGTGTCGTAGTGCGAAACCCCTAATCCTGGAAAGCTTCTCATTTTGAATTACCCCCGATTTTAATTAACATTTAGTTTAATCTTCAATTGCATTTTCCTCTCAATTACTTGAACCTTAAGTTTCCCAATTAAAATTCCTTTTGTTTAATTTTTATTTATTTAGCAATAATCATTGAATGTGAAGTCCCTGTGGATAGGATTTTAGAATTATTACTTGACAACAATCGTGTACTTGCGATTTTTGCATATCAAGTTTTTGGTCCCGTTGCCAGGGACTACATCTCTTGACTCGATGATTTTTACTTTGTAAAAAAAAAATTAAAATTAAAAAAAATTCTCCCTTAATGTCTTGTTTTTGTTTTTGTTTTATTTATTTTCCTTTAGCCATGGCAGAAGAACAAGTGGCTAGAGCATTAGTGGACTTTGCCACTTCAACAATCCATGGGTTGCCAGTTGGCATAACACATCCAGTTGTAGGGGCAAACACCAATTTTGTGATTCTGCCTGCTCTACTAAGCATGTTAAAGCAGAATCAATTTAGTGGGGTTGCCAGTCAGAAGACCCCACAAAACATCTTGAAGGTTTCTTGGAAGTATGCAAGACCCAGCACTTTCAAGGAATCTCAGCTGATGCACTTCGACTACGCCTATTTCCCATAACTTTAACAGGTAAGGCGAGAGCATGGATGAGGACTCTTCCTAGTAATGCTGTCACCACCTGGGATTCATTTGAGAAAGCTTTCCTTGACAAATATTATCCACCGTTGAGGACAAGTGAAATGAGGAAGCAAATTGCCAACTTCTGCCAAGGCGATAACGAGTCTTTTGCTAAAGCATCGGAGAGATTCTCTAGATATTTGCTTGCATGTCCTCATCATAGTTTTGAGAAATAGTTCACAATCCATTTCTTTCACAATGGATTGAATTATCCTAGTAGAATGGCATTGCACTCCGCGGCAGGTGGAGGCTTTATGGACAAGCCCTTCAATGAAGGACTCAAAATCATTAAGTCAATGGCAACCAATCAATGTCACTAGGTAGGTGAGCAAGGCAATACCTCATGGAGAATTTCCCCAGGTAAGTATGAGGTGAATAACATTGACCTTCTTATGGCTAAAATTGATGCTTTGAACCAAAAATTTGATAAATTAAAAAAGGCAATGTTAATTTGGTCAATGCTACTAACCTCTCCTGTGAGATTTGTGGTGCGTAGGGACATACAACTATTGATTGCTAAGCAAGAGCGCATGAGGGGTTAGAAGAACAAATGGAGAATGTGGCTACCACACATAATTTTTATGACTTCCCAAAGAAGGACAAATTTGAGCCTTACTCAAATACTTATAATTTGGGGTGGAGAGTTCATCCGAACTTCTCCTACCAAAATAATCAGGGTCAAGGAGGTAGTCGACAACCAAATTTCCAACAACCCTCAGATTTCAATAAAGGCACTAGTGGTCAAAGTTTCCAACAGTCGCATGATCCAACCCAACAATCACTGTCAAGGTGTGAGAACTTAATGGCTGATTTTGAAACGAGCAAAAAGCAAACCAATGAGACAGTGAGTAGCTCTATCAAGGAGCTAACTGATTGGATGGATGGTATGGCATTGCACAATAAGATACTCGAAGGACAGATTTCCCCATTAGCCCAATTTCTTCCTACATCTAGCTGTGCTCCAGGTAAGTTCCCCAGTAAGACTTAGATTAATCTTGTTGAACATGTTAATGCTTTTACATTAAGGAGTGGTAGAAGGTTAGACAGTCCTGTGTCTAACTAAGAAAAAGGTGGAAGTAGGAATAGAGGTAGAGACTCTACCCTTGGTTGAAAAAGAAATAGAAGGGGGTATTGTAGAGAAAGAGAAAGTGTCTAAAAAGGTGCCTCCAATGCCTTACTGACCACCTATTCCCTTCTCTTAAAGATTAGCTAGGTCCAAGTTAGACAAACAGTTTGGTAAGTGTTTAGATATGGTAAAACAATTGTATGTCAACATTCTCTATGTAGATGCTCTACAACAAATGCCTATTTATGTGAAATTCTTCAATGATATCCTAGCTAATAAAAGAAAGGTTGATGAACATGAAATTTTGACCCTTGTTCAGACTAAGTTACCCCTAAGCTTAGGGATCCAGGTTGTTTTTCCATACCATGTCTAATTGGTGACATAAGGTTTGAAAAAGCCTTGTGTGATTTGGGGGCTAGTGTTAGTTTGATGCCCCTATCTGTTTATAAGAAGCTTGGTGTAGGGGAACTACAACCCACCAATATATTATAGCAATTGGCAGATCGATCCGTCAAACACTTGGTGGGGATTGTAAAGGATGTTCTTGTTAAGGTAGGGGATTTATTGACCCCATGTGGTTTTATGGTGTTAGAAGTTGGAGAGGATGCCAATATCCCCATTATCCTAGATAGACCCTTCTTGGCTACAACTGATGTTAATATAAGTGTAAAAAAAGGTAAGCTTTCCTTAACTGTGGGTGAAAACACCATTGAATTCAATTTGTTTAAGGCTAACAATCTTTTTGTAGTTAAGAATTTTGTGTGCAAGATCGACTCATTGGATCAAGTGGTGAGACAAGAGGCAATCAAGCACTCAATTAAGGATCCAAAGGAGCTATGGTCAATTGGAGAGCCACATGCTAAGCACCTAACAAAGAATAGTCCCAAGGAAGTACGCATGCTAAAGAGGGAAGCTTACATCCCTCCTCATAGGCATAGATTGAGAGACCTTAAGACTTTGAGTAAAGAAGGGAAATCAATTGAAAAAGAGGTGACCATTTCCTTTCCCTACCTAGTTGTGGGAGATTAATTTTATTAGGCGTTAGGCTCATGACGTTAAACAAGTGCTTCTTGGGAGGCCACCCAAGCATTTTCTTCTTGAAATTCTAGGACTTTAATTATATTAAAAAAAAGAAAAAAATATTTCTTAGTTTGCTTTCTTAGTTTATTTTTATTTTTACTTTAACTTTTAAGTTTTGTTAGGAATAAAAATTGTTGGTTGTTGTTTTAATGTTGATTTCAGGAACCACAAGACTAATTCATTGGCCATAAGGGAGTGCCAAGCAATACCTAGGGAGTGGAGGATACATCAACAATTCACAAATTAGTCCACAAAGAAGCCACCACGTTCACCAAGGTGTGATAGGCGTGCAATTTTTCGTGCCAAGGTACAGACCTCACACCACTAGGGGGTGATGGAGGCCACTAGGTGGTGGAGACGCGCCATTTTTTTTCCTGAGTGGACCAGGAAACACACCACCATGAGGTGGCAATCGTCACCAAGCGGTGGTGAGCACACCATCATGTGCGTTAAGACCCCCGCATGCGCCACTGTAGATTGATGATGGTCACCAGGGGGTGGCGCCCCCTTGCCTTGTTCGTGCGCTCAAGTGCCTGCGCCACCCTTCGATGGCAACTGCCACTATGTGGTGGGCGTGCCTAAAAAAAAAAACTATTTCTTTTAAAAACCCTTCCCCCAACCTTTAGATCATTTACACAGCCCCCCCTTTCTTCCTCAATTTTCTTTCCCTTCGCCCTTTAAACCTCCATAACCTACACCAATTCACCATAACCATCTATCAAACTTTTTAACCACACCACCAAATCAACTTTCCTCCACCCAAAACTCACTTTCTCATTCACCATTCTAACGAAACTCCACTTTTTCCCCATTACCTTTTTCTTCCTCTTCCTCCATACTCCATACCTTAACTTCCATTAAAGCCCACCCCAAAGCTTCAACCCCTACCAAACCTTCACTTGCCTTTGGGTCTTTTTCCACCACATCCACCCTATTGAGTTTTCTTTCCCCCTCTCCTTTAGCTTTTTCGTTTACATTGGGGACAGTGTAATTCTTAAGTTTAGGGTTGCTGGAGGTGTCTGTGTGCTCATGTCTTGCTTTGCATGTTAGGACTTTTATCTTACTTAATTCCCATTTTGCATATCATTTAGGACTATAAATCTGTTTGCATTAAACTCCCCTGTACTTCATTATATCTTTGTGTGCTTGATAATTTTTGAATCCTTTGAGTTGGGTGCCCAATATGCTGAGTTTTGCAGAGATAATATTACATTAGATGATCTTTAGGCCAGTTAAGAATTAGCATAAACTCTCTTATTTGAATGCTTGCACTGATTTAAGCCATAAATGTGAGGTTTGAGTCTAAGTAGGGGTAGTTATACCACACGATGGCGCATTTGCTAGAAGCCTTTTTACTCTCCAGTGCATCTATCACCATCAGGTGGTAATCATCACCACATAGTCGGCAAAAAGGCTTAAGTTATTTTGCAAGTTTTTGACTTCTTTTTGGGGAATAGACTGAGACCCATTGTAATTTAGTTATAAATAGACATTCTTAGGGATTTTATTTTTATCTTTCAACCTCGTTTTAGATCACAGAGAATTGGAGGATTGCTCTTTTCTTCTTCAATTGTCTCCGGTTTGTCTTTATGTTCTTTCTCTTTTATTTTTAGTATTCATTCATGACTAGGTGTGAGTAGAACCCTATTTTTGTAGGATTAGGCGTAACCCTATGATTGTCTTAATGAATTGATTTCTACTTGTCTATGTGTGGTCTTGTTCTTCTTTTGAATTTTTTTTCTATTGCTTTATTTATGCAAAACGAATTGGCCAGTGTTTTTTATTACCATAGAGATTTGGAGAAGTACTGAAAGGTTAACCCAAACACTGGATCCATAAGAAAAGAACTTAGGTCCAAACCACAAAAGTACATTAAAGCCTTCGAGCAATAATTGAATTAACAAAGAACTTAGTGGGTCTAAATGAACACAGCCATCACAATAATATGTGGAAAATTTGATTAGATACCCCTTTGTTTCTTGAAAGAGAACGAATGGTACCTTAAGTTAATTCACCTTCAATAAGAACAAGTGAAGCATATAGCTTGTGAGATTAAGGCATTAAGTGTCGTAGTGCAAAACCCCAATCCCAGAAGCTTTTCATTTTGAATTACCCCTAATTTTAATTACCATTTAATTTAATCTTCAACTGCATTTTTCTCTTAATCACTTGAACCTAAATTTCCCAATTAAAATTTCTTTTGTTTAATTTTTATTTATTTAGTAATAATCATTGAATGTGTAGTCCCTATGGATACGATGTAACACCCTAAAGGGTCTTAACTTAACTATGCCTAGATTGCTAGGACATGGAAACTTTGAATATAAAACATCAGAGATATAAGCAGAAACTTAAACATACTTCTAATATAAAACTTATTACAAACTCTTGACACAAGGTGCCGTACATCACATAAAATAGGGATACATAAAACTAAACAAAAATCCCATGCATTGGGATGTACGAAACTCAAACATCTTCTCCACTCCCTACAAGTGGCTCCAAGCTCCAGCACGAGGATATCCATCTGTTGAACCTGAAAAAAGATATAAACTAAAGAGAGTGACACAAAGCGTTTCAGTGAGTGCTAGGGGGAACTCTAGGGCTAGACTAACTATTCTATCCTAGAATTCTCCCTTAACTTGTATAACTTTACCTCTCATTGAACTCCTAAATTCTTACATCTTTAATTCTTAACCTCATATACTATGCCTGTGACACCCAATCACATTGACACTTATTCCACAATTTATTACATTCATTTTAATTAAATTGAGAGAGTTTTTTTTTTCAATTTTAATTATGAAAAAACATTTTTTGATATAATTCTGAAATTATAAAACAACACATGTTCAAGGTAGATGTAAATATCATCCATTCCAACGATAAACCTACATCACTGTTATTAATATGATTATAGTCATCCAGAGTATTAAGATTCCATAACCATTATCATAAATTATATACATGTCAAAAAGTATCCTAACTACCCCTCTATGTGTACTAGCAAAATAAAAAAGAAGTCCTTATGTTAGAGCAGTAATACTACCTACTATTTATAATTTCATCCCACCTAACATAACTACAGACCTAATAACTATGTTTGAGCAACAATAGTTGTCCTTTTGAAATATCCTCCTCTGTGTCTTTACCAATCTCAATGTCTTCCTTGTTAGCATCGTTTGCATCATCCATCTCTGCCAACTACCAACAGTGACGTCCTACCATAAACATATATAAATAAAATGATGAAAGGAGTGAGGTGATTTAATTCTTAAATCACTTTCACATAAGGTTTGTAGGATTACATACGACAGTCACACATAAAATTAACTAAACATAGAATAATGAATGCAGGGGTTCCTAAGATTTTGACCTAAGTTTCATGCAACTCTCATAACTCAATACTCATATGGATCCATATCTTAACAGATGAATGTCATCGTCATTGACCAATCTTTGGTCTTGGGAAATGATTGGGAGTACATATCTCCTGCCTGGTACAATCATCATCATATTCTCGAGAAAACGACTCACTGGCCAAATCCTGGGGGCATACTCTCTACCAATCCTGGTGATGACTCAGCAGTTGTTAGGGCTATCAAGCTTGTTCTTTGTAAAGATCCCGGCTCAAGGTCGCTAACCTAGCCATTGAGACTTCACTATTTGATACCGTACCCTCAAGACCCTATAAATCCTTGTATACATCCTGCAGTGTACTAAACTGTCATTCCTATCTCAACAGATCACTTGTACTCACTGCATGTTTTACTCACAACCATCATGTTTCTTAAACTCAAAAGCTCATGCATGACTCACAGAGCATACACCTCACTGTATGAATTCCAAGATATGCCATGGTTAATAGACAGTATTCTTTACTATCTCTATCTTTCTAATAAAACTAAGTCTTAACACCAATACCTATTCAGAGGTATTGTATCAATTTCATAAATTTTACGCTCATAGTAAATTTATTTACATTATTTATTTTAGTTGAAAAATTAGAATTAATTATCTTTTTACTAAATTCTCCTTTTACTTCATCTTAAAATTTCTAAATATTCTTTAACACTTATATTTATAAAATTTTCATTTTAAAAAATACTAAATAGGATACCGAAACTTTTCAATTGTTCCAACATAGTTAATTTGAATCAAATCTAGTTATTAATAAATGTATGCACAGTAAACAAAATTTTATATTAATAAGTATTTAAACAGAATAATATATATATATATATATATATATATATATATATATATATATAAATTAAGTATTGAAAATAATATCAGTAACTACTTATACATTAATAACGATTATATGTATAATAATAACAGTATTATTTAGAATCAGAATATTAATTAATCAAATACTAACAGAATACTAATTTTATGACAGTTTAGTCTTCTTAATATACTTAACTTAATTACTCTAACCAAATTAATTTATTTAATTAATACTAAAAATTTCTATTAAATTAAATCATATTGTAATCAATTAAAATTTATTTAAACTATTTAAACCCTATAATAATTATTTTAAACCGATTAATTTTTTTTATTTAAGCCTAATAGACTGATTGAAATCTGTTGCCTATTTAATAGATCAATTAAATTTATTTCCAAATTAAACTAACCGTTTAATTTATCTAATAAACTACTTTAAAGTATATAAATCAGTTTTATTCAATTCTTTAACCAGATAAAACGAGTTAACCGATTAGAATTGACAATTTAATCAGATAAAGATCAAATAAATAATTTTCACCGAATAAAATATAAAACTAACCGATCAAATAATTTATTAATTCATTTATAGTAATTTAAACCGATTAAAATGAAGGTTTCACTGATTAAAATTAATGATACATCATTCAAATTGCTTTTAACCGATTAAAATCAAGTTTTCACCGATTACAGTTTTTAAAATAACAAAACAGAAATTTTTAACGGTTAAAATAAAATTTAAACTAAAAAAAATCAAACTTAATAATTACCTAAACAAATTTTAAACAATCAAATAATACAAATAAGCATATAAATATATATAAAGCATGCATCATATACAAGAAAATACATAAAATTATAAACTAATGGATTTGGGAGCCAAATCCATCCCATGAACCTATGCAAAATGATCATAGAATTAAAACCCCACTCCCCCCTTACCTTAATAGAAGCTTTGATGGAGAGAAGAGAGTGATGGAAAGAGGATGTGAATCCAAGCAAAACACCAAGAATTAAAAACCTTTCTTGCTTCTAACACCACCAAGTATATGATCTTTGTGTATTTTAGTGAGAAGAAATTAAAAAGTGAGAGGAGAGGGAGAGAGAGAGAGAGAGATGTACAGCAGAAGGAAGAAAGAGGATGAGAGTTTGTGGTGAGGATAAGTTTATAAAAAGAGATAAGAATGTATTAAATTAATTTAGGTTAATGAATTTTTTTTTGTTATTATCCTATTAGGGCTGCCAGCTCCACAACCTGCGTGAAAAAAAAGCAGGGATTTATCCCTTAATTTTCTATTTTTTATATAAATATTAGGTGTAAAATAGGTTATTTAATAATTAATTAGATTAATTTAATTTTGGGTTTTATAAAATGGTTTTGGCCTTCTATGGGGCTGCAACGTCCAAGCCCAGTAAAAACAGATTTTTATAAAATTTTATTAATTATATAATTATATAATTATTTATAATTATTTTATGTAAAAATGCTAAATAATTGCTTAATAAATCATTTTTATATCAAATAATTTTCAAAAAATTTATAAAATTATATTTTATTATTCTAAGAATTTTTATTAGTTAAAAAAATGAATTTTAAAATTTTCCATCTATTTTTACTAAGTTTTTTCCTGGTTAGATTTTTACCAAGTTCTAGACATTTTATCATTTCATGGACTCTGGTCTGGAAAAATTATTAAAATCTAAACTAAATTACATTCATCATTCTGAATGTAATCATGTGCTCAGAATTTTAGAATTCCTACACAGATGCTTAAAACAATTATTAAATAAACAGAAAAAATGATAAGTAGAAATGTGGGTGTTACAATGCTTAACTTAGGGCTTCATTTTCTCTTATTACTTTATTTAGACAATTTACTTCCTATGTCGCTAAGTGAGGACTAGCCTTTCCTTTCCTTACCTTTCTCTTTTCTTGCCCTTTCGGGACTTACACATAAACTTTCTTTGGGGCAAACCCCTTACAAACTAATTGGGTAGCAGCTTTCATGAACTACGTCTTCATTAAGCACTTAGGTTCCCTCGACTTGGCTTAGCTTAACCTACTTATAACTAGGCATAAACATTGGCATACACATGACAGAGTCATTAGACATGCCTCACATATATATTCTCATCATACATCTTATAATTTCCTCCTGATCTCATACTTATAGCCCACTTTGACCTGAGCAGCCTATGGTCTTGTACTTGTATTCTGCTCCGACCTGAGCGGCCTATGGTCTCGTACTTGTATTCTGACCCAAGCAGTCTATGGTCTCGTACTTGTATTTTGCTCTGACCCAAGCGGTCTATGGTCTCGTACTTGTATTCTGCTTTGCCCCGAGCGGTCTATGGTCTTGTATTTATATCTTGCTCCAACCCGAGCAGTTGGATTCCCTTTCGTTGTCAACATGGTTTTCTGAGCTTTTCTTCTAACATCTTACGTGTTTCCTTATATAGGGTTCTTCGTTATACTCACACAACACAACACCATGCACAATCACAAGGATGATGCTAGAACTACTCAATCATCCATACAACATTGCAACACAACATAACAACCAATGGCAATCATTCAAAATAAACATAGAAAACAAGGGTGTAATCATACTCTCTCTAGACTCAACTCTTGCTTAATGAGACCTATTCTCGCTTAGCGAGCCTGTAGGAGACTCCTAGAGCTGTGTCTGGATGTTTTCCTGCTCAACCAGGATTCCTCTCGCTCAGCCAAAAATCTTGATTTTCGCTCAACTAGCATTTTGCTTGCTCAACTAAAATCCTAATTTTCGCTCAACTAGCATTCTGCTCGCTCATTTAGAGCAACAAACCTGTAGATCGCGTTTTTTTGCGAAATCTGATTTGCTTATGGTAGTCAATGGCTACCCAAGTACCTCCAAGCACCAAAATCAGTCCTAAAACACTTATGCTTCATTTCTAACTGATTAATCTACCCAACAAACCCCTTAATCATGTATAATCATCTAAAACCCATAAAAACCCAAACTTGGGGTTCAAAAGAAAGAAGGGGAAAAAAGGATACAATCAAAAGTCAAAAGGGTAGGGGAGGATAAGGAGGAAGCAGTCACCTCAGGGATGCACGAAGATGAGCTCTGAGCTCTGCTTCTCTTTTCTTCTTCCTCTTCTCCCTCTCCTTTTTCCTTCTTCTCCTTCTCTCTTCTTTCTCTTTTTTTTTCTCTTTCTCTCTAGCTCTTCCTTCCTTCTCCTATATA
Organism: Spatholobus suberectus; assembly: GCA_004329165.1. Classification (NCBI taxonomy): domain Eukaryota; kingdom Viridiplantae; phylum Streptophyta; class Magnoliopsida; order Fabales; family Fabaceae; genus Spatholobus; species Spatholobus suberectus. Next base: position 29,810 of record QUWT01000497.1, on the reverse strand, counting down.
AACTATACATATGTGTGGGCTTGATGGGCCTATTTTGGGTCTGAAGGTCCCGTTCAGGGTCCTATTATCTTATTCCTATAATATTCTAATATAAGGGTAATTATTATTATTAACACTGAAGGCATCTATGACCATTTATCATAATAGCTATTACCATAAAAAAAATATCTATATAACTTACTTCTAATGTTCATATTTGGGGGTGTTACATTTTTCCCTCCTAAAAAGATTTTCGTCCTCAAAAATCGAAACCTAACTGCATCCTCATATCCTCGTTCTTCTCTTCTCCCTAAGAAATCATATCCTTAGCGTTCAGTCTAACTAAAACCATGCCTAACCTAATGCATCGTCTCCTATCTAAACTTCTTCCCAGAAAATTATATTCCTAGGACTATAACGGGTCTTTTAAGATCCTAGGCTAACCAAATTGGCAACTACCTTCATAAGGTGTTTCTTATCCTCTCACAAGTGTAGGGTTTTGATTAGCTTTAGTATTAAGTTTCACATCCTTTTCTCCGTTACTTGGTTGAGCTTTAGCCATAGAGAGGTGTCCCTCTCCTAATCTCTTACTTATTCCCCGCTTTGATTCGAGCACCATTTGATCTCGTATTTATGTCCCACTTCGACTCGAGTGGCTTATGATCTGATCTCTTACTTATACCTCGCTCCAATCTATATGGAATATGATCTCATATTTATATTCTGCTTTGACTTGAGCGGCCTATGATATCTTACTTATACCCTACTCTGATCTGAGCGGCATATGATCTCGTATTTATATTCGGCTCCGACCCGAGTGGCCTAGGATCTCTTACTTATACCCCGCTCCGATCTAAGCGGCATATGATCTCGTATTTATATCCCACTCTGACCTAAGTGGTTGGACCTTCTTTCATTATCAAAGTGGGTCCCTCTAACACTTTTCCTTTTGGAAGAATGTTAGCTCTACCCCTTGGTCAAGAGGTGATGGTCCCTCCCCATTTTGCCAAGAAGGTCTCCTAGTCTCTCACTTTCAACTCTTTAAGAGTTGCCTAAACTTTCCTTTTTAATACTTTTTCATAAATACTTTGAAAACTCTTTCCACCTTGGTAACCTAGGGGATCCTCCTTACGGGGTTGCACAACTATTGTATACCGAGGGTGCGATTTAGACGTAAGCAAAACCGAGGAGGTTTTACCCTACCGTCACTAAAGGATACATTTTCTAAAACGTTTTCCTTTTCTTTTGAAAACATATTCTTTCCTTTCAAAGCATACCTTTTTCTTTAAACTTAGGGAATATCCCTACTTTTGCCATGGAGACATCCTTCGGTACCTTTTAAAGTCTTAAGTGTTTTCTTACATGGGTTTCATCTAAGGCAATATTCTAACTTAGAGTCTTACTAATCATCCATCGATGATTTTTTTTTTTGAAGTCTATTTAGGGAGATTTCATTCTCAGAGCTCTAATGGATTTCTCATACTTTTATGTTGAAACTAATTCTACAATTATGTTGGTAGGTTCATTCTAGCTATAAACATCTATTACAATTCCTTTCTACCTTTTCAGATCTAAACCTTACACATTATCTTTAGTCTAGGGGTACTTTCTTTAAAGGTACGGGTAGGGTTTTGTCTTTAACCGTGCTTGCAACTACATTGAATTATCTAGGGCAATACTTTCCCTTATAAGATCCAGGCCACCTGGCAATCTAGGTCACTATCTTTTTATCTCATATCTACGAGGTTCTATTCCCTCACTGTACTTATGGTCTCAAGGCTAAGGTTTCTAACTGGTTTCTTCCCTTTTTCTTTAAGGATTACTAGCTATTTCCCTCTTTCTTACCTATCTATATATACTATTCAATCTTTGGGTCGGGGTGGTCCTGCCCATTTTAGGCTCCCATTGAAAAGGTTAGGCAACACTAGGGGATCTATTCCTATAGGTGGTTGCCATATGCCACTTCATAGGTCCTCCTTCCTCAGTAAGTCTACCTCTTAGCTACTAGGTAGGGTTTCAAACTATCTCTCTATATCCTTTCTTAAGGGTATCTATTTATCATGAGGATCAAGGAAGGCCTCCAAGAAGAGAAGGAAAACCTAAGGGAAAAAGCCCCTCAATTGGGCAAAAAAAGACCTAAGAAGGAAAAAGCTAAAGGGAAAGATCATATGATTGGGCTAAGAATGCCTACAAAAGGAAAAGTAAAGAGACCTAAGGAGCATTTAGAGGTGATCAACATACTACAAGATCAAGCCCAGAGTGGAAGAAGATAGCCCAAGATGGTGTACTTGAATCAAGTAGAAGGCCCAGCCTAAGGGATTTAATAATGCACCAACCATGGGTTTGCAATCTGAATTTTATTGCATTTTATTTAAATGTTTTTAGACCTATTTTAATTGTAATAAATGGGCTGATTTGATTCTAATTAGAAGCCCATTTTCTATTCCTAGTTTAGGTTTCTTTTAAGGTTAAAAATAAGTTGTAATTTGGGCCCTAATCTTTATTGGGCCTTTGCTTATGTTTCTTTAGAATTAGGGTTAGCCTCCTTAGAATAAACTCTATAAATAGAGATGTAATCCCTCTCATTTGACAGAGTTGAATAATATTGAGGATTACTCATTTGTAAGTGTGAGTAGAGCATTGGCTCCTCTTTTTGGTTCTTAGATTAGAACCTTTTGATTCTTATCAAAGGCTTCCATACCTTTGTGGCGAATCCTCACTTGGCTTATCACTCTCCTAGAGTGTGGCGCCTTCTTTTCCATTTCTTTTCTATTCCACATTATTCTATTTTACTATCTTCTTCAATTTTCTTGTCTTTTCTATTTTGTCATTTTAATTCTCTTGCTTACTTGTTATGCACCATTTACTTAATTCTCTTATTTGTTTGCGCAAGTCTTATCTTCTACCTTTCTTCATTTTCTTTTATTCCTATAATTCTTGTTACAAGATAACCAACTCAAGAACGATTCGTAAAAACAATATGAATCCGAATCACGAATTATATCATGTGGAATGATGAGGATCAAGGAAGGCCTCCAAGAAGAGAAGGAAAACCTAAGGGGAAAAGCCCCTCAACTGGGCAAAAAAGACCTAAGAAGGAAAAAGCTAAAGAGAAAGATCATATGATTGGGCTAGGAATGCCTACATAAGTCTTCATCAATAGCCAAGTCTTCATTAACTGCGACCAATCATACATAAAATGAAAAATAATGGAATGAGGTGATTTGTTCTAATATCACTTTTACATGTATGGTAGGAATTCTACCACATAATATAGATAAAATACAGTTGACAATAAAAGAGGAACCTAAAGTTTATGCTATGTTATACAATCCTTGACTCGATATAGATCCATACTTTCCATTAGTGGGTAATAGTTCTTAACAAAACCTAGGAAGTGATTGGGAGTACATATACCTCTCTCAACATCATCACATGGTACAACCCTCATCATCATTGAGGAACAAAATAACAATTTAGGATATCCATTTATAAAGATATAGTGATTGTCTCAGCTCAAGAGTGCTATCTTGGCCATTAGGACGCTCACCACTCGATACCATACCCTCTAGACCTAACCATGGCTCCCTACCTTTCATCTTGCAGTATACCAAATTATAACTTCCCTAGCAGGGTACCATGCCACTACATGTGACTTGCTTTACATTACTCACTAATTTATCACTTCCTAATTTCTCAAATAGAGGTTTCCCTAGTCTCATTTAATTTGAGCACCAGTACAATTAATATTTCTACCTTATATTGCAGAAATTGCACAATACCTAAAATTTCAACAGAATAATGACATAGTAATTATAGTTTAATTACTAAAATTTTGGCAGAATAACAATTAAATAAATACATTTTAGATTTCTAAATTTGAGCAGAGCAACAGCTTAGCAAGTGCATTTTTATTTTCTAAATTTGAGCAAAGTAACAGCTCAGCAGGTGCATTTTAATTTTCTACAATTGAGCAAAGTAATAGCTTAGCAAGTATAATTTAATAATTTAAATTTGAGCAGGGTAAAAAATTAGCAATTATAATTTAATAATCTAAATTTGGGCTGAGTAAAAACATAGCAAAAATTCAAGTTTAACATCAAACAATATAACAAAAATAATAATAATAATAAAACTTAAGCCTAAATGGGTTTAGGGGAAAACCCTTCCTACCAACATGCAAAGTGACAATAATTTAGAACCAACCTCACTCCCCCCATTACCTCTAAGGCCGTTGATAAAGAGGATGGAATTGTTGATACAAAGCTCCTAGGAAGAGAACTTTACTAGTTGTTGGAAAACTAGTAAAATTTTAACACACAAACAAAATAAAAGAAAATACTTTCTAGAGAGAGAAGCACTCTAAGAAAATGGTACCTTGAGAGAGGGAGAGGTGCTGAAAATGGTCCTAGAACATGGCTATTTATAGAGGAGGAGAAGGGGTTAGGTGTCCATAAGTCAGTGTTTGTAAGATGTGAATAGTGACGTTTAGATTTTTACCTGAGGGCATATAATGCCTTACACAGCAGCGAAGTGGTGGTTAGTCCGTTACCATGGGCCTCGAGCCGCGCGGCTAGGCCCAAAGGGGGTCCAGAACGTATACCTATAAATCATTTAAAAAATTATAAACAGTACAACAGTAATTTCTCAAATCAACAAGCACATAAGTAGAAAAGATTAAATTCCCAGCCAAAGAAACATGCATTCTTCAGAAACGTGTGGAAATCTCCAGCCCCTTCTAATAGTGATCTCTGCAAAAAAGATATATATAGATCTTGGCACTGCCAGCTTACCCTACACTTTCAGAGCAACCAATACAGGACCCACTGAAAAAGGTAGCCTGCGCAGGACAAACATTATAAAAGCAAAGGAATGATTGTATCAGCATAGCATCACATCGCAGTGAACCAGTCAATACCTTCCAGCCGCGGCTTGCAAATCACATTCATGGACAAGCAAATAAAAGTCAAGAAAATAAATTTTTAATTTTCTACGTATGTATGCATGCATGTATGTATGTATGCGTGTATGTTTGTATGCATGCATGCATGTAAGTGCACATGTTAGAGAAACAAAAACGAGAAAAGACAATCAAATCTAAAAGGTCAGAATAAGGAGAGGATTACCCTACAAGAAAACGCCGAGTATCGTCTGGAAACAACCTGCAAGGTGCTTAATACAAGGAACCAACGATTCTAATTCCGAAATGATGTTAGAAAGATAATATTCAATTAATTTGCAGGTTATATTAAAAAGCATCAAGTAACTGTAAGATCATGGCAACAAAGATAAAGACCCAACCAAATACTCCTCCCAGAAATGGGTAACTCGTGCCTTCAATGATGCACACAAGAACTCTGGCGCCGGCAGATTGCCCTACACCATGAAAATAACCAGTCGAGAGCCTGTGGGAGAAGATAGTCCCTTTGGAATGAACATAAAGAAACAATAATGATTGCATCAAGCGCAATAAATCACAATGACTTACATAATAGTGAGGCAATACTCTCCAACCAGTGCACTTCCACGGCCACACGTTTCACTGCCCATCTTCCCTGTAAAACCCACCAGAGAATAGGTCAACAAACCTAAAGAAACAAAAGGAAGGGTGGACCGAATACACGAGCTCAAAATCCAGGTAGGGAGAATACTGTAGAAGATGTTGATTCATATTTTGACAAAATTTCCATTTGCCTGTAGATTCTGATGCTAAATATACGGTGGAAACAAATCCCATTCCAAAACTCCTGCCGTGATGAAGGGGATATATCCAGTTGGGAGCACAGATATGGATATTATTCAATGGTGCTTTGGTACCTCAAACGGTGTGGACGCTCCAGGCAGCCGTAGATTGCCCTACACCATGAAAATAACCAATCGAGAGCCTGTGGAAGAAGATAGTTGTAACGTCTGGGCGCTGACGAGGACGGGGAGTGATCGCTAGTGCTAAGGAGATGAGGCACGGACAAGGATCGGCTCCTGGCAAGCTTCCAGCGGGAGGGGTACATGAATGAATCGAATGCACACTAGAATGAGAGGGATCAAAGAGGTTGTGCAGGTGTGGGACTGTACAGTTGAGGATAGCTTAAAGGAATTAATAAGTGCTACCTATACCAACAAGATGCATCTACTTTTTGGTAGCCTATCACTTTAGAACTCTACAGTTAAGCATGCTTGACTTGGAGCAATTTAGGGATGGGGTCCTCGTGGGAAGTTTCCCAGGCAGCGTGTAAGTGAGGACAAAGCACGCTGAAAAGTCTTGTGTTGGTTTGTGATGACAGTCTTTGATCCGAAAAGCGACCAAGCGTTACATTTAGTGGTATCAAAGCAGTTCTTTCCTGTCAAAGCTTGGGGTATGGCCTTGACCATTCTTTGTACTGTGTGTTCTTTTATTTACTATTGATAAAATAGGAATGAAAGATGAATTATTGGTTCTTATATTCGTTTTGGACGTCCAACTTTGTTACGGAAAGTGGTCTGCGCACGCAATCGAAGACTTTGCTAAGAATAAACCTAATGTTAGCTATTAGGTTTAGTAGTAGTGATATGTGCATGTCTAGGTAGGTTCTGGCTAGGAAAGACTTGGTACTTAAGAGTGCCCATTGTGACCCACCTCTCTTTCTTGGGAATCTATCTGGTGTACTATTTTACATATTATTTTTACTCACCTAACATATAGTTTTATTCAAAGCAATGAACTGAGACATTGATTCTCTTTTTTAGACAATGGCCGAAAGACCACGACGAGATGCTACTCAACAAATACTTGAAAGAATGGTTGTTGTCCTTGAAAATATGAATCAAGGACGAGACAATGAGCCTACGAAATACTGAGAGCTTGCATCTTTTTGCAAAAACAACCCTCCAACATTCAAAGGCGGATTCGATCCTGATGGTGCTCAAAATTGGATTGCAGAGATTGAGAAAATATTTATTGCCATGGAGTTCACTAATGCACACAAAGTGAATTATGCCACCTTTTTGTTGTCTGAAGAGGCAGAATATTGGTGGAAGTACGCTAGGTAGCAAGAAGAAGCTGAAGGAAGACAAATCACTTGGGAGGTTTTTCGTTTGAAGTTTCTAGGGAAGTATTTTCCATAAGACTTAAGGCGAAGAAAAGAAATAGAATTCCTTCAGTTGAAGCAATATAATATGTCTGTTGGGGAGTATGCTGCTAAATTTGATGAATTGTCAAAATACTGCCCCTATTTTCAAAACAGAGTTGATAAAAGGTCACGATGCTCCAAATTTGAGAGCAGATTAAGGCCTGACATCAAGTAGGCAGTAGGGTATCTTGAGATAACCCAATTTCCTACCTTGGTGAATCACTGCAGAATCTATGAAGATGACATGAAAGCTAGGTAGACTCAATGGAAAAGCAGAGGACCTCTAAGAAACAAGAGGCAGAATTTTCTAGAGAAAAGGAAGTCATACAATACCCCACCTAGATCAAATGGGGGATCATCCGGTCAAAAGACTATTGCTGCTGGGAGTTCTAATACTCCTATTCGATGCTATTACTATGGAGGATCTCACTATTAGCGAAATTGTGACAAATTTATGATTACCTACTTCAATTGTGGAGAGAAGGGTCACTACAGCAGCATATGTTCAAAGCCCAAAAAGGAGCATGGCAATGGCAATAATGGAAAGGCTCTGGTTGGTAGACCTCGAACCAATGGTAGAGTCTTTACCAAGAGCGCAACTAAAGCGTACTATATAACTCAGGCGCAACTCATTCATTTATTTCCAATAATTGCGTGAAGCATTTGAATTTGCTTGTTTCACTTTTACCTTATGACCTTGTTGTTTCTAGCCTTACCAATATCCCTGTTGTTACTTCTTGTGCATGTTTAAACTGTCCAGTTATTATAGAAGGTAGAACTTTTTCTATAAATTTGATTTGTTTACCTTTAACTAAATTAGATCTGGTATTAGGAATGGACTGATTATCTTCCAATCATGTTCTTTTTAATTGTCATGAAAAAGCCTTAGTCTTCGAATCAAAATCCAAGACTTCTGTGGGATTTGAGATGGTCACTGCCAACCATATAGATGCTCCTAAAAACAAGGAAGCTCAAATGTATGTGATTATATCTTCTTTAAAAATTGAGGGAGATTTAAAAGTTGACAATCTACCTATCGTTTGTGATTTCCCTGACGTCTTTCCCAAAGATATTCCTGGTTTACCTCTTGCAAGAAAAATAAAATTCACCATAGACTTGGTACCAGGATCAAGACCCATATCTATAGCACCTTACAAAATGTCCCCTCTAGAGCTAGCAGAATTGAAAAAGCAAATAGAGGAACTCTTAGAAAAACAATTCATTAGACCTAGTGTTTCTCCTTGGGGTGCTCCAGTGTTGTTGGTCAAGAAGAAAGATGGAAGCATGAGATTGTGCATTGATTATCGTCAACTCAATAAGATCACTATCAAGAATAAGTACCCATTACCTAGAATAGATGATCTTATGGACCAATTGAGAGGAGCGGTGGTATTTTCAAAGATTGACTTCAAATCTGGTTATCATCAGATTAGAGTCAAGACTGAGGATATACCAAAAACAACCTTTAGGACAAGATATGGACATTATGAGTATTTGGTAATGCCTTTTGGTGTAACTAATGCTCCTGCAATCTTTATGGACTACATGAACCGAATATTTCATGAATATTTGGACAAATTCGTGATAGTCTTTATAGATGATATTTTGATTTACTCCAAAAATCACCAAGAGCATGAGGAACACCTAAGGATAGTGCTACAAATATTGTGGGAGAGGAAATTGTATGCCAAATCCTCAAAGTATGAATTTTGGTTGGAACAAGTAAGTTTTCTAGGAGATGTAATTATGAAATAAGGAATTTCAGTAGATCCTGCCAAGGTGGAAGCAGTGTTGCATTGGGAACAGCCCACAATAATAACAGAAATACAGAGTTTTCTAGGATTGGCAAGGTACTATCGAAAATTCATTGAAGGATTTTCAAAGCTAGCTTTACCTCTAACTAAGTTAACCTGTAAAGGACAACCTTTTGTTTGGACAGAAGATTGTGAGACTAGTTTCCAAGAGTTGAAAAATAAGTTAACCACTACACCTATATTGATTTTGCCCAATCCTACTGGAAAGTTTGAAGGATTAGGATGTGTATTAATGCAAGAAGGGAGAGTGGTAGCTTATGCTTTAAGGAAATTAAAACCACATGAGGTTAATTATCCAACTCATGATTTAGAACTGGCTGCAATAGTTTTTGCCTTGAAGATTTGGAGGCACTACCTTTATGGTGCTAGGTTTGAAGGGTTTAGTGACCACAAAAATCTGAAATATTTGTTTGACCAAAAGGAGTTGAATATGAGACAATGTAGATGGATGGAATTCCTGAAGGATTACGACTTTGAATTGCATTACCACCCTGGTAGAGCAAACGTTGTAGCAGACGCTCTAAGTCGAAAATCTCTACATGTCTCAATGATGATGGTTAAGGAGATGGAAATGATAGAGGAGCTTAGAGATTTAGGTTTAGCTATGGAAATAAAACCAAGAAGTATTAGTTTTGGAATGCTTCAATGCTAATAAATTAAATTAGTCTAAGTTTTTAAACTAAAAAAAAATTCTAAAATTTTACTATAGCAAACTTTTCAATTTCCTACAGGTTTTCTTCTCCAACATAATCTCCTAAAACACTAAATGACCAATAGAGGAATCATTCTCAAAATATAAAAAGAGAAATAAAATTTTGGGCATTACATTGGAGGTTAAGCAAGACTTTTTCTTCTTTGGATTGAGCAGAGATGATCATTCAAAGGACCAACAAATATATGTGTTATATTTTGACTCCAATGTGAAGCATGACTAACATGAAGTAAAGACTAAAGAAGTATGCAGAAGCATCATGGAGCCAATCAATGTTTTGTTATTCTAGGAAACTACACTTACATGACTCCATGGCATACGTAGATCACAAGTATATTAGATGTTAATGGATGAAGAAACAAACAAAGCACATACGTTAAATAAGTAGGAAGAAATATGATATGCTTCGTTAATGGACACAAAAACAAACAAAAAAACACCCTTGAATTCAATTTGGAAATCATTTCTTGATGGTTGCTTAAAGAATAGAGAAAGAAAGAGGTTAGACAAACTTGGTTTTCCTAGTATAGTATGTGTCCATTTAGAGAAGCCCAAATCAATGGCAGATTCATTATTGTGACTAATTTCCAAATCTACAAGAGCAGCTGACTTACAAAAATGAAGCATTTCAATTAGATAGACCTATCAACAAGGCAAAGCAACATACAAATCTCCTTAAGAACTAGTGCACTCTCCCTCCTTATGACACTCTCTAACAGAGGTTATTTGCTAGATCAACTTGATGACAAGTTATTTGTTATCTGTAAGTCATGAATTCACTAATAGGGAGAAACTTTTCAAATTATTCTTCTTATTAAGCACCTACTAATTGTCAACGAAAGTGCATGCCATTGAATGAGCCTACACAATGAACAACTCTTATAAGCAATTGAGCACAACCATCCTTAAAAGCATTCATCAAAGTGGTAGACTTTTCCTTAGCACTTTAGTTTTGCACATAACCAGTCTCTGTTCAGCAATTATAAAAATAAAATTATCTAACTAGTATGTATTTTGTAGAAATTAAATGCAATCCGAACAAGATTATATTTGAATCATGTTAGTAAGCATAAGAAAATATAGTAATTAGGGGTTTTCTTCAAATTGCAAGTTAGTCATATAATGAAAATATGGTAATCAGCGTTTTCTGTAAACCGCAAGCAAGTCCAAACAACATAGACAAATAACTACCCTAACCAAGTCAAGTTTTCTTCAAATTGACAGCACTTTGCCATCAATAAGCAAAAAAATACATATTAACAAACCATCTAAGATGCACCTACAATACATAGAGGGTAGGGAGAACATGAAGGTGCATGGAATCGACATTGGGATGGAGGATGCCACTTCCATAGAAGTTCGTATCGGTAAGCAGAAACTGCTCGAAACACAATTTGACTTTCGTGGTGACTTAAAGCGTTCGACACTTGTAGGTTTCTTTGTTTCTTTTTGGAGCTACATGTTTTGTTTGAAAAAAAAAGTATAAATCTAATTTTCATTTTGAAATGGAAAAAGAGAAAAAAAAAAAAAAGAGTAACACAAAAGGGAGGAAAGAAAAACACTTGAGGTGTGGTGGTGAACCCAAGAAGAGCAAATGAGAGAGAAACACGAGAAGGGGCCAAGAATCCTTGGGTGGAGGAGAGCGAAAGTAGAAAGGAAACCCACGGCGGTGAACCCACAGAGGAGAAGCCAGCAGTGGTGAATCCATGTAGTTTTGTTTATGAGATTCTAATTTCGAAGGTCTTGAAGGAATTAGGGTTTTGTGGGTCTTTCCTAGCTTTGCACATGCAGGATGTGGTCAAAAAAGGCTTGCTAAGCAAAGCTAATGTGAATGGTGCTTTGGTGAATACATTGACAATCCAAATGAAGCTAAGGATGTTTGATGGAGAGCCATCGACCCATGCATATCCAAAAGATGTGTTCAAACCGGCCCATCAAGAGCTCGCTCTTGAAGCTGCTAGACAAGGTATTGTGCTTCTTAAGGACACTGGTCCTATTTTGTCCCTTTCCCCACACCACCATCATACCATGGTTGTCCTTGGGCCCAATTCTAATGCCACTGTTACAATGATTGGAAATGATGCTGGTAAGTCCATGTTCTTCTAAAACATTTAGGAAAAATCTAAGTCCATGATATTAAGAAAAGGTAAGGAAGTCCTACACCCCAAGTCCAAATAAGTTTGCCTAAAATAGCTCTAATTGTCTCTTTACCTACCTAATAGGTATTGCTTGTGGATATACCATCCCCTTACAAGGAATAGGAAGATATGCCCAGACTATTCATCAATTGGGTTGTGAAAACGTAGCTTGTACTAATGACAAGCAGTTTGGGCCTGCTATGAGATGTGCAAGGAAGGAATTTTCGTGGAGTTAACAACTTCTTCAATGGTATCCTTATCATGAAAGTGAATCAATTATTATCAGTCACACACTCATCTAATCTTTTATTAATTACTAAAAAGTATAAGAGGAAGCTTGATAATAATTTTATGAGGAACAATAATATTTATTACATTTCTTATGTTTTTCCACGTCTTATATGATTTGGCTTGCATCTGCGTAAACAATAGAATTAAGCAACTTTCAATAAGAGCCTTATCACATTAGAACTTACAGCTTATTTTGACAAGTTCACCAAGAAACTTACTAAAATAAGCTAAAAAGAGCTTAAAGAAAGGTAACAAGCCACGTCATAAACTTAACCAAACACTTGCTTAAATGCTTGTACAAAAAGATAAGCTCAAATAAACTCCATAGAATCTCTTCCAAACACCCCCTTGATCTCTAAATTTGCAGCTTATGGTTCAATTGTAATGCATATTATGATAAGCATTTCAGTTCTCTTGACTAGTATTTTTTACAAATTAATTGCTTGACAAGCATTATTTACAAATAAATGGATGTGATATGAAACAAGGCTTCATTATTGATATTATTTATTATTTATTATTAATTATTAATCAAATAAGATAATTTAGACTTTAAAATTAAAGAGTCTACATGAAATTTAAGAATGGCTTAATTGCTTCTCTCATGGAAACATATACCTAAACTTCTCCTAAAAAGTAAGAACATTGATTTAAGGATATATCGTGGTGAGATGGGGACTGCAAAGATTCTGCTAACTAGAGCATCACTATAGTAGTAACATGCACTGACACTTTTATTTAAGAATTGAGTATTGATTATTGTTAGGAACAACATATAACGGGTTCATAAGAAGCACACTGCTTAGCTAGGTTTGTATGCAGGGTCAGAATGAAAGAAATACAAACTCACATTTCACTCCATTTGAGTAATATCTCATTCTTAGTCAGCACTTGAGGATTTCTTGTAAAAGGAGGCTTTGATGAAAGATCAAATAATCAAATACCAGCTAAGACTACAAAAGAGCACTTCCTGTACTTATAAATAATGGCTTTTGAGGTCATCTAATCAGAATGAGAAATTTTACGATATTCCCAGTGTAGTTATTTTTTTAAATTAAATACAAGATTTTCTTAATAAAAGCAACTATTCCAGTTGCTTTGAGGGTTATTAGTCAATTGATCATCCATTTGTCCCTTCTGAGAAAGGATTTGAATTCTTGTCACTCCTAAAAGTGAGATTTTTCATTTTTCATATGACTATAATTTATTCCAAAATGAGGTAAAAAAAAAAAAACCTAAACAATTATCTCCCTTGGATTTCTGAATGTCTAGTTTTTTCCTTGTTCTTGTTGGTTGCTTCCAAAGTTAAACTGTTAAAGTAAACCGTCAATACTTTAATCCTACCAAGTAAATCTTAATCACTTAAGAATTTCTATGACTCTATAGAATCCATATGTTTTTATCAGCAAACCTATCTGAATTAGCAGCAAATCAGCAACATCAATTGCTTTTAATTTAGTCACAGTATCAGTTGCAACTGAGGCTAATGGATCAATTTTATGCCCAACTAGCTTTAATTTAGTAGTAGGCATCAGCCATCAAACCAATTGTTGGTCTCACTAGGAGGGTTCACGTTAATAGAGTTTACGTGTTTACCAAAAAGCATGCCAATTTGGTAAGCTAACTACCCATAATATTTCCATACCTCTGTATCATTAATTAAAGAAATTAATAATTATTCATTGTGTAGGAATTGCTCAAGGAGTATAATCAGGACATATTATTTCATATCCTTTACCTAAAGGCTTACATTTTTGGGAGAATGGTCTAGAGTTCAATCTATTTGGGAGAGTTCAATCCTTGTTGGCAAACAAAAATAACAACGAGTGAACTATCAATAATGCTCAGAAATAGAGAGAAGAGAAACAAGAAGCATGGTTTGCTTACTTGGACCGGAACCCAACAATTTATCCTCCCCTAATGAAGAAAACCCCTCATCAACAATCTGTTGAGAACTTCCCAGCACTGATTACAAGTGTACAACACAATCAACCCCTCATCAATTTGTCCCTAATTTCTATCTCTGTTTCAATACAGAATGTGTGTCCAACTTTATCTGTCTCTTATTTCTCCTTTCATTTTATTTTCTAACCCTTTTGGCCGGTTTCTATACTATCACAACTTGTATAACTGGGAACACCCTTCCCTCCCCTGGATTCGTTCCAAGGCCTTGGCCTCAAAGAATTTTCATCCAATGAATTAATATTTATTTAAAGTATGTCTATGTCATGTCTATCATACTCAGCATTTAAATATATCATGCCTATCAAGATCAACTTATATTATATTTAAACAATAATTATAAGTTTTGAGAAAGAGTGTTTATAAGAAAGATGTGTTTTCAAAAAATAATTAAATCAATCATACATAGCACGAAAAAAGCTAGCAATTAAACAAGATTTTGATTAAAAAAATTAAAAGGATGAAGTGAAAGGTTACAATAACTCAAAATGTAAATATTCTACTCAAATAAAAATTGAATTAAAAAAGTTGTAGCATGACATTCATAGGCCAGAGTTTATTTTTGTCAGATAAGCAATTAATAGTAGAAGATCTTAGACATGTAATTCAAATTAAAAAAAAAATCTACATCAATATCAAATAAGATATGAGATAGGAAATATAAATGCTTTATTCACCCAAAAAAAGGGATACAATCTCACAGATACAACCACAATCAATGACGCAAAAGAAGAAAGGAGAAATTGGGGCAAGAGAAACCCTAATTGAACCTGAATGCTGGAATTGTCGAGGGAGACATTGTGCTATTCGAACTCCAAGTAGAATAGACCGGCAACACTGCATACAGAAATCAAATTGAAAAGAACTTGATTAGGGCTGAGATGGTTGGCTTGCATTCGCCGGCATTATGTGCCTCCGCAAAAGAGGTGAGAGTGGAGTCATAGAGAGAGTCATTGTGCCATGTGGAGTGAGAAAATAAAAGAGAGAGAGAGAGAGGGAAAATTGAAGAAAGGGAAAATGAAAGATAAGAATTTAGAAAAAAAAAATTAGCTATCATTTATATTTTGACTCACTTCTTTTGATCCTTATCAATTTAATGTTTCACCCATCTATTTTAATGAATTATAAGTGGGGTTTCTGCCTAACCTTCATGCAGGTCAAGCTATTGAGGGTGGTAATTGGAGTTTCATTCATTGGAGAATGCTTTCCTTTACTACATCCCTACACTGTGGGTAGTAATCATAAGACTATAACTATACTAGCTACAAAGCACGACTAAGCCATGTGTCAAAGGGAGAGAAAATAAAAGGAAGGAAAACAAGAAGATTACCTCTCCATGGAAGTGGGTGTGAATCCTGATCAGGTGGTGCAAGGAAATGGCAACAGGATCTTCATTGCCATAATGATACATGAATGTGAACACTATCCACGAGATGTGAAACTGCTAGAAGAACTTGTCTCCTGTTAACATATGCAGATAAATTTACTTCCATTCTAATCCAAAAAATAGTTCATTCCTCTTTTTCTATGGTAGAATTATATCAATTTAAAATGAAGAAACTATTATATAGGAAGCACAAAACAAATAAACAATTAAAGAGCATAGAGGATCAAAATCAGATGATCAAAATTAAAATAATACCTTCCCAGAAGTTGTTTCCCAATGTACATTAGCTTTGCAACAGTCTTTTCACCATCCTGAATAAATTCCAAATTCTATGCATTAGGAAAAATAATAAGACACAAATTAAATTAATTCCCAAAGGATTAAAACATGAGCAAGGTGTTTCTGGGCAAGGTATCCAGCATTATGCAGGCCTAGTTTCTCAATCTCCCAGGAACTCAGTTTCATTTTGTAGTCTAAGTAAGGAATAGTAGAAGAGAGAAAAATTCAGCAAAAATTATTGGTTCTGAATGCATATATATCATCATAAATTTGAAGAAACGTGTTTTAAGGAAAAGAGCAGTACATAAATATCATTCTTATAACTGAGAAATCAGAATGAAAACCTAACTTTAGGAGTACAGCTCACTTTGAAGTTTTGGGAAAGAAAACTATATCTGCCATTGAATTGGAAAAACAGGATATCTTAAAGTTTATGTTCATTATAATTTACAATATAGCAAACTAACTGAATTGATAAAATTAGACTGCAACCAGAACCAAGTAACACCAATAATAAGAAAGAATGTACATCAATGAAGAAAGACACAGAGCATAAACAAAACAAAACAAAAAAAAAAGATTTTGTTATCCTTTAAGGTAAATTAAGAAACTATAGTCTGAAAATGAAAGATAAGAATTTAGAAATCAAATTGTAACTACAGCTAGGTAAATGCAAGAAATGACCTAAAAAGTAAGCCCAGATTATTATCACACAGGTAGAGACACCTTTGAGAGAGAGGAATGGAAGAAACAAGGAGACTTGGACCACTTGCTCTGCATTGGCCATCTCCAAACATAATAATTCATCTAAACCACTACATTCCTATACTATGGGTAGTAATCATAATAGTATACTAACTATGAAGCATGACTAAGCCACGTGTCACAAGAGAGGGAGAGAAAATAAAAGAAAGGGAAAAAACAAGAAGATTACCTTTCCACGGAAGAAGAACCCGGCGAGACCCTCAAAACATGCATCACCCACACCATCTGACTGAACCATCCATTGAGACCAGAGTACCCACCATCAATTCAAAGAAACTGAGCATTGAAAGATTACATAAACAATGCTTGTCCCATTAAATGAAAATATTTTGCACACAATGCAAGACCTATAATCGGCTTCATCACATCAAGTATAAATTTAAGTTCTCACAACATGATATAATGAAAACTTTCTAACCTAATGTTCATGTTCGAGAAAAGAAAATATAGAGACAAGTACAAATGAAATAATTGAGGCAATAGATAACCATGTTGGAGAAAAGAAAATATAGAGAATACAAAATAGGTCAATACGAGTTTTCTAGGAATTAAGGTATCAAACTCACATACCAATTTTGTACCTCCCTTATATCCATATCCATTCTACAGTACACATTTAACCACAACGTGGGGAGCAAACATGGTCAGCATTTGAGGATTTCTTGTAAAAGGAGGCTTTGATGAAAGATCTAATAATCAGATACTAGCTAAGACTACAAAAGAGCACTCCCTATACTTATAAATAATGGCTTTTGAAGTCATCTAATCAGAATGAGAAACTTTATGATATTCCTAGTGCAGTTATTTTTTTTAAATTAAGTACAAGATTTTCTTAATAAAAGCAACTATTCCAGTTTCTTTGCGGGTTATTGGTCAACTGATTGTCCATTTGTCCTTTTTGGGAAAGGATTTGAATTCTTGTCACTCCTTAAAGTGAGATTTTCCATTTTTCATATGACTATAATTTACTGCAAAATGAGGTAAAAAAATAAAAAACAATTATCTCCCCTGAATCTGTGGAATGTCCAGTTTTTTTCCTTGTTCTTGTTGGTTGCTTCCAAAGTTGAACTGTTAAAGTAAACTGCCAATACTTTAATCCTACCAGGTAAATCTTAATCACTTGAGAATTTCTATGATTCTACAGAATCCATATGTTTTATCAGCAAACCTATGTGGATCTAGCAGCAGATCAGCAATATCAACTGCTGCTAATTTAGTCACAGTATCAGTTGAAACTGAGGCTAATGGATCAATTTTATGCCCAGCCAGCTTCAATTCAGTAGTAGGCATCAGCCATCAAACCAACTGTTGGTCTCACTAGCAAGGTTCAAGTTATTATTATAGAGTTTAAGTGTTTAACAAAAAACATGCCAATTTGGTAAGCTAACTACCCATACTGTATCCAAACCTCTGTTTCATTAATTAGAGAAATTAAATAACTGCTCATTGTGTAGGAATTGCTCAAGGAGTATAATCAAGACATATTAAATATTTCATATGCTTTACCTAAAGGCTTACATTTTTGGGAGAGTGGTCTATAGTTCAATCTTTTTGGGAGATTTCAACCCTTGCTGGCAAACAAAAATAACAAGGAGTAAATTATCAGTAATGCTCAAAGACAGAGAGAAGAGAAACAAGAAGCATGGTTTGCTTACTTGGACCTGAACCCAACAATTTATCCTCCCCTAGTCAAGAAAACCCCTCTTCAACAATCTGCTGAGAACTTACCAGCACTGATTACAAGTTTAGAACACAATCAACCCCTCATCATCAATATATCCCTAATTTCTATCTCTGTTTCCATACAGAATGTGTGTCCAACTTTATCTGTCTCTTCTTTCTCCTTTCTTTTTATTTTTTAACTCTTTTGGCTGGTTTCTATACTATCACAACTTGTATAACTCAGAACCCCCTTCCCTCCCCTGAGGATCAGTCCGTCTCTTCTTTCTCCTTTCTTTTTATTTTCTAACTCTTTTTGGCTGGTTTCTATACTATCACAGCTTGTATAACTCAAACACCCTTCCCTCCCCTAAGGATCCATTCCAAGGCCTTGGCCTCATAAAGAATTTTCATTCAATGAATTAATATTTATTTAAAGTATGTATATGTCATGTCTATCATTCTCAGCATCTAAACATTTCATGCCTATCAAGATCAACTTGCATTATATTTAAACAATAATTATAAGTTTTGAGAAAGAGTGTTTATAGGAAAAATATTTTTTCAAAAAATAACTAAATCAACCATACATAGCACGAAAAAAGGTAGCAGTTAAACAAGATTTTGACTAAAAAATTAAAAATGATGAAGTAAAAGATTACAATAACTCAAAATGTAAATATTCTACTCAAATAAAAATTGAATTAAAAAAGTAGCTCGACATTCATAGGCCAGAGTTTATTTTTGTCAGATAAGCAATTAATAGTAGAAAATCTTAGACAAGTAATTCAAATTAAAAAAAAAAAAACTACATCAATATCCCATAAGATATGAGATAGGAAATATACATGTTTTATTCACCCAAAACAAATAAAAAGGATACAATCGCACGGATACAGCCACAATGAACGACGCAAAAGAAGAAGAGAGAAATTGGGGCAAGAGAAGGTCGAACCTGGATGCTGGAATCACCGAGGGAGACATTGTGCTATTCGAACTCCAAGAAGAACGAACACCGCACACAGAAATCGAATTGAAACTAGAGTTAGGTAGCTGCAAGAAATGACAAGAAAGTGAGCCCGGATTATTCAAAGCAGAATATTCTCACATAGGTAGAGACGAGACACCTTTTAGAGAGAGGAAGGGAAGAAGCAAGAACATTGATTACCTCTCTCCATGGTGGAAAAAGAAGAAGAAGAACCCGGCGAGACCCACACCTTGCATTGAGTCCAGAGCACCACCAACCATCAATTCAAAGTTAAGAAACTGAGCATGGAAAGATTAAATGAAAATGTTTCGTACGTTGAATTCTTGATCAAGAAACTTTGTCCAATATCCTCGGAACAATATTATTTAATAACGCCCCCATTAAATACAATCCGAAAGAAAGAAAGAGCCAATGAGAAGCAAGATTGATTAGGGGAGTGTTGTTGTAGTTCTTGGGCGCGATTAGGGACAAGAATGCTGGTGGCCTTGCATTCGGTGATGGGCTCTTGTCCGAACCTGTGCTTGTCGCCATTATGTGCCTCTGCATGCAGCGCAGAAGAGTCACAGAGAGAAAGAGGGTCACTGTGCCCCGTCGAGTCCCGTGGAATGGGTTTGAGAAAATAAAACAGAGACTGACACAGAAAATAAAAGAGTGAGATGGGTGGGTAACGGGGTTTGGGGTCTCAGCACTGAGAAGGCCAAGACCGATAAACTCTTCCCGCAAACATGTCTTGCCCCACCAAGTTTTTATTGCTTTTTTAAACTACCACAATCTCGAACGATAACAGACTGTACCGGTGAACTATAAACACTAGTTGTAATTCACATTTCTTTTATTTCTTCTCTTCTGGGTTGTGTGAGGGAAGCGAAAAAGAAGGAAAAAGAATGGGAGCCAAGGCGTAAAAATAAAGGTAAGGGGAGAGTGGGAATTAACCTCTTTATTTCATTGATCAAAAGTTTGTAGAAGAGATTTGGCCCCAAATCTCTTATAATTTGGATGTTTTCTTAATTTTTGCTTCTATATATTATATTTGTTTGATGTTGTAATATACTATTATCTTGTTCTACATTATAATTTTCTCTATGATTTCTATTAGTTATTTGATGGTTTGTTTGTGGTTTGTATGAATTATCCATGCATGAAATTAATTGAGTTGATGATATAGTTAAAAGTAAAACAAAAATCATGCCTATTATCTATGCTATTCGACTATATTGATGAAAGTAACAAAAAAAAAAATCTTTTTATTTTGATAAGAAGTAGCTCACGGTCAGTTTTATTCAAACAGGAAGAAAGTTGATTTTTTTTTTTCACAAACAGATTTTAAAATTAATATTAAATTAAATACAAAAAAAAAATTAGATATAGACTACTATTACAGTATTCAGATTTATTTTACTAATAAGAAAAATTACTTTGTGACAATTTATATACGTAATTATTATTATACTAATAATATTAACCATAAATAAATCCATAATGTTTTTAAGGTAAATAAAAAGTGATTACTTTTTTACAAAAGTAAAAAAAAAAGCTATTATTAACAAATGATAGGTATAGATTATTTTGAATAAAGAAAAAAAATATGATTAGGAGAATGATAATCGTATACGGCCATATTAATATAATTTTATTAAATTATGTTTTTATTTATCTGAAATAAATGTATTTAAGTTGTATTAATATAATATTTAAATTATTTTTTATTCATATGATTTTCGTTACAGTTGTATGACGCTAAAATAGGTATATGTTCCTTTATTAGATTATTTTTATGATTTTAACTATATGGGTTTATAATTTTGTTTGATGAAAATATAGCATATACATAATATTCTATTTTATAATACATTTATTTACAACTCTACAAATAAATAAAATAAAATAAAACTAACATGTATATGTATTCTGTTTTCGAAATGTCCAAATATATAATTCAGTTTTATTATATATAAATATCACTCTGTTTTTTAAAATAATAATAATAATAATAATAAATAACTAAATAAATAAATGATTTATAAAGGAAAAAGAAAATAACTGAGTGTGAAAGCTGTATGTGTGTGCATATCATTTTTTTATAATAAAAGAAAATATAGTATATTTAAATATTTAGTTATTAAGTATAAAATTTTAAAAGTTTAGATAATTATATTGATAAAATTGAAATTTTTAAATAAAAAGATATGTATATATATATATATATATATATATATTACATAATTATTTTGTAAAATATTATAATTATTAAAATTTAATTTGAATATAATAATATTATTTAAGAGTTATATCTATGAATTGATTAACTGTCTCTGGCTATTTAAATTTTACGATGATCCAAAAAATAATATTGTAACTTATTATCCAGCATGAATTAATGTTATGAGTGAATAATAAATAAGGACCATGCAATGCTGGCATGTGTGCTTATAATGAGTCTGTTCAATTGAGGACCATGGTGTGAAAGCATGTGTGCCTATGAAATGAGAAGTTATAGTTTGGTATACTGTGGGATAAAGGTAGGGACAACTTATAAGGTCTAGAGGATACTGGTATCGAGTTGTGAAGATCCTATGTAACACCCTCACTTTTACTTAATTAATTGTTTTATTATTTATTCATTCTATATTTAATTCTAAAAATCAGGAATGAATCTAAAAATTCTAATCCCCACGATTAAACTCAAAATAGAGAAAACTATCTAATCGTGATTTTCAATAATTTTTCCAAGTTGAAGTCCGGAGAAATTAGAAAATGATGATTTTGTCCTTATTTGTCAATATTAAGGGTTGACACGAGAAAAAGATTCAACTGATATTAAAATGTCAATTGAGTTTAAAATCATGTCATAGGTATTAAAATATAATTTTGGAAATTTTCTGGGAATTTTCTGAAATTCCTGTATAAAATGACCAAAATACCCCTAGTTGTCAGATTACCAACTCAGTATTGGTTTGACATCCAAAATGACGAAAATGATATTTTTAATACATTTCTAGGTAAAATATGTAATTTTATAATTTTCATAAAAATTTGAGCATTTATTGAATTAAAATGAATTTAATATGAATTTTCTAAGCTTAAAATATATAATATATATATTTATAATTCGAAAAAAATTAAAATTTATTTTTAGAAATTATTTTTAATGAAAAATATTACATTTGTTCAGATTTATATCTAAATTAATTATTTTGGTATTAAAAGTTAATTTTTTTAAGTTTAGGCGATTTTATCGGTACTGACTAATCTAATTACAGGTAAAATTTACATTGAAAAATGTTGGGACAGCTGCTATCCCATGTTTCTGATCTACCAAGAGGTGATTCACCACCTACTTATATATGTGTCCCTAATTTTCAATTAAACATAAAGCAAAAATTGTATTTTTGACATCATAGATAATCTCGTCAATGGACACCTAAGGCCATTTTTTCCTATAAATAGCCATGAAACATGAACCAAGCTCTTCACTCCTCTTCTCTTCCGTAAGTCTCCATAGAGAGTCTCTCTCTCTCTAGAAAAAATTCTTTTACTTTGTTTTTATGCTAAAATTCTACTAGTTTTCCAATAACTAGTAAAAATCCTCTTCCTAGGAGCTCTGCACCAACAACTTCACCAACTCTTTGAGGTAATGGGGGGAGTGGGGTTGGTTCTAATTTTCAATTACTTTGCATGTTGGTAGGAAGGGTTTTTCCCCTAAACCTGTTTAGGCTTTAGTTTTATTATTAATATTATTGTTATATTATTTAATGTTAAACTTTAATTTTTGCTAAGCTATTATTTTGCTCAAATTTAAATTATTAAATTATACCAGGCTGTTACTCTGTTCAATTTTAGAAAATTAAAATGCACTTGCTAAGCTGTTACTCTACTCATTTTTAGAAAATGAAAATGCATTTGCTAAGATGTTACTCTGCTCAATTTTAGATAATTAAAATACTCTTATTAAGTAGTTATAGCTGCTCAAATTTAGACAACTATAGTATAATTATTAAGTTGTTATACTGCTCGAATTCAAACAATTATAGTAGAATTACAAAGTTGTTATACTACCCAAATTTAAAAAAAAAAAGTTATTATAATAAATAATTAAACTATTAAATTATCAAATTTTAGTAATACTCAATTAGTTTAGCAAAGATAGTAGAAGAAATAAACCATAAATCTCATAATATGAAACTAAAGATAG
Organism: Spatholobus suberectus; assembly: GCA_004329165.1. NCBI lineage: Eukaryota > Viridiplantae > Streptophyta > Magnoliopsida > Fabales > Fabaceae > Spatholobus > Spatholobus suberectus. The sequence continues at coordinate 6,538 of QUWT01000497.1, read as the reverse complement.
AAATTATTTTATGAGCTATTTATGAATTTATTTTTAGAAAACTACTATAAAAATTTCAGTTTAAGTTCTTATCGTTCAGGTAAGGTTTAGACACACTAATAGACCATCTGTAAAAATTTCATAAATTTTAAAACTTATTTAGTACTTCTAATTGTGCTCTATAAGTGCCTGTAAACACATTTTTCTTAGAAATACTAAATTTCAAAAAATTTTGAAAAAATTCTAAAAATTCATGATAAAATTCTAATTATTTTTCTAAGTTTAAAAATTATTTTTATGGAATTTTTTGACCATTCTAGGATTTATTTCTTAATTATTAGTCTTTATCTTAATTTGTATATCTTTATTTTTATTGAATTATTGCTTATGTGCTTTAATTTGAATTATGAATTATGTGAATGATATGTATGGATAAAATCTCTGTAATATAAGGCAGAGATATTAGTATAAATTATACTGGTGCTCAAATACTTGAGACCAGAATGAACCTTTAGAATTAATAGATTAGTGAGTAATGTAAAGCAAGGGACATGCAGTGGCATGACACCCTGTTAGGGAAGCTACAGTTTGGTACACTGAGGGATGAAAGGTAGGGACCCATTTGGGGAGGTCTCGAGGGTAGGTATTGGGTGGTGAAAGTCCTAATAGCCAGGGTAGCGCCCATGAGCTAGGATATTCACCTGACCAAGCTCGATAACCCCGACAACTGCTCAGCGTTCCAGGATTGGTTCGAGAGTATACCTCTATAAATGGACGTCCTGACTTATATTTGTTCCTTATTGATAATGAGGACTGTACCATGTGATGATGTTGATGAGGTATATGTACTCTTAGTCACTTCCCAGATTCTGTTGAGAACTATTACTCACTGATGGGAAGTATGGATCCATACCAAGTCAAGGGTAGTGTAGTATAACTTAGAATAAACCTTAGATTCCTTCATTAATTGTATTTAAATTCCTACCATACATGTGAAAGTGATTTAGAACAAATCACCTTACTCTATTACTTTTGTTATGCATGTTGAATCGTGATTATTGAAGATGATAACAATGCCTGATGATGCTGAGGAAGAGCCAGAGGATACTTTTCCATATTTGAAGACCTAGTTTATAATATTTTCTTAAGGGATAAGGTAGATAAATATGCTCTATATAGGATCTTTTTTTTATGTATATGTTGGGTTAGGTAGTATATGTCTTTTGATGTATTTTTGTTTTCTCTTTAACTATTATGTATTACTCAAACCATGATGTACAGTTGGATATATGTATATACATAAGTAGTTTTTATCATTTCATTTCTATTTCTAAATTATGTTTTTCTATTGTTAAAAAAAAAATTACTCACATTTTCATCAACTTAAAGTAATAATTAAATTAATATGAATTATATTTAAAATTAAAGGAGTGTTACATCCTATGGTCAGGGTAGCTCTTTGGATGTCGGGACAACCATGTAACTGACTTGATAATCCTGACACTTGCTCAGCATCACCAGAATTGGTGTAGTGTATATACCCTACGGAGTTGCATGCTTGTTTCTCGAGAAAAATGATGATGATGATGATGTTGGTACCATCATAAAGGGGACACAAGCTCCTTGTCACTTTCTATTGTATACCCCTTAACACCTATTAATGCATATGACACTAACATTCACTACTAACATGGCAATAGAATATATTGTGTTGGACAAGACTTAATTGTACTTTTTGCTCCATACTTTTAAAATTTCACAATTTTGCCCATAAAGTGTAATCAAGCCTTTAGAAAATGATAAAAATATTAGAGGTAAGATTTTTACCCTTGACTCTCTTTTTCTTCACTACCACCAAAGTCACCAAGTCATTTGGGTTATTTACTTTACATATAAAAAAATATTATATATATCATTACAACATTTGTTAGTTACACTTTTGATCCCTTAAGTGTATGTTTATATTTGTATGAAAAAATATAAAACTTAAGACGATAAATTTATTTATTAAATATTTTTATTTATGAATAATTACACTATAAACAAAAGGGTGGAAGATGTATAAATCATTTTACATAACTAAATAAATAAATTTGTATAATTTGTAAATTTGTATAATTATAATTAAAATAAAAATATTCAATAAATAAATTTATCATCTTAAGTTTTAATATTTTTTATACAATAAATTTAGACATATACATGAGGAACCAAAAGTGTAACCAACAAATGTAGAAATGATATATATATATATATATATATATATATATACATATATACATATACATATATACATATATATATACATATATATAATATTTTTATATATAATTTAAATAAGTCAAATGGTTTAGTGGCTTTGATGGTTAAGGAGAAAGAAGGGTTCAAGGGTTTAAATCCTAATTTTAATACTTTTACCATTTTCTAAATGCTTAATTGCGCTTTAGGAGAAAATGTGTGAATTTTTGAATGTTACTACAAAATTTGCAAAAATATATAAGTTTAGGGTTAAAATGTGCAAAAAAAAAAAAAAACTTTAGGAGTAAAATTTGCAAAATTTTAAAAGTTAGGAGACACAAAGTGTGATTAAGCCTTTTTAATTTTAAACACTTTTATCATTTTCTAAAGGCTTAATTGTGCTTTAGGGGAACAATGTACGAATTTTTAACTTTAAGACAAAATTTGTAAAATTATATAAATTTAGGGTTAAAATACACTAGAAAAAACTTAGTAAAATTCACAAAATTTTAAAAGTTGGGAGGCACAAAGTATAATTTAACTTTTTTAATTTTAGGAACCAATTTAACTAGCCATTATAATTTTTAGGATTAAATTGATTAATAAGTTGCAATTTCAGGGACCATGTTGTCATTTTATTTATTTTAGGGACTAATTTGATCATTCATTATAATTTTATGGACTAAATTGACTGACAATGGATAATTTCAAGGACCATTTTAGCATTATATTAATTTTAAAGACCAATTTAACCAATTATTACAAGTTAAGGGACTAAATTAGTGATTACTTATTTTTTTTCTTAGGATTATAGTACTTAAATATAATTATTCAAAATAAAAAAAATATAATATATTTAAAATTCTTATATATTTTCATAAAAACAAATAATAATTTAATTTTATAGCATCGTAAAAATGTTAGATACTGTTGGTAGATGTTATTATAAATAAATTATGTTTAATTAATTTTATAAATTATACATAAATTGTTTTTCCCAATAAAATGTTGATATTAATTTTTTGAAATGATTTAAATTACATGTGTTTGAATTTAAAGTTGTTGTGAAAATATATATTTTAAATAAAATATTATATTTTAATTATTTTTTATTATATCAACTAATAAGAGTGGTTATTCTAAAAAGATCCCTTATTGGATCATTATCAACAACTTAATAATTAGCCTTATATTGTGTCCATTGAGATACTATATCAAATACCAAAATATATTATTGATATAATTCTTCCTCACATATACAAATATTTATATTTCATCTAAAACTTAAATCTTTTGTAACAAAAAAAATAAAAATATTGTTGAAGTGTATTTATGCAATGTATAGTGATTATATATAAAACATTACACTTATGATGTTAGTAAAAAAGTAGCGTAAAAATATGATTAAAAAATCAATTTACTCATGTAATTTAGAAAAAAATCTAATTGAAAATATTATATGAAGAAAATTTGCTTATTATAACTACAAACTATTTGTTAAAAATGAAATATAGATATATTTTAAAAGAAATCTTGCAGGAATAAAATATAAGTAACAGTTTAATTTTATAATATCACAAAAATCTTAAATATTATCAAAAGAATTCTCAATAAGGCTAATTTTAAAATATCAATAACTAAATTACTCAAATAGCTTACATTTAATTAATTTCATTAGTCTATATATAAATTATTTTTTCCAAGAAATATAGATATTAAAATTTTTTAAATGGTAAAAAATACACATGTTTGACTTTAAAATATTCTTAAAAACAGATTTTTTTAACAAAATATTATATATTAATTACGGTTGCTATATTATCTCCGTAGTGGTGTGTAATTAAGTCCTTTTTATTATTCATTGATTTATGTTAGTTTAAATTTTCATTTATTTTTAGTTTTCCTTGGTAGATAAAAGGGGCTAGAAGCCCAATGCAACAAACTAAAATCCATGATAGAAGTGGACCAACGAGGCATCAGCTAATAACTGCAGGTGCGCACACGGAGGGACCGAACCAAATGCATGCATTCCCGGTTCCAAACCTAGGCCTTTCTTTACTAACGAGTCCGCAACGAAATTCTCTTCCCTGAAGATATGTCTGCAATTGAAACTCTCTAACATGTCTGCAAGACTGACAATAGCATTCAACAAGCTATAGCATTCATGAGTTTGACTAACTCCTTCAAAAAGGAGCTGCACCGCTAGAGAAGATTCAAACTCGACCTCCATCCCATGCGTCAGAACTTGTCAATCAACAACTGCAAACCATGAAAAATGGCCTTTAGTTCTGCCGTGAGTACTGAACCTCCCCAAGGTGGTGTTAATGCTATTAATATATCTTTATTTATAATAAATAATAAATCATTTTTGGAGAAAAGCAAATTAACATGACGATAATGTTCGGTTGGGAATCCAAAATTAAATTAAGTGCTATTTTACAAATAGTATAATTCCTCTTTTTTATGAAATTCCTTTTTTAAGCCTATTGCATTATCTCAAAATGTTTAAATTGTAAAAAAAAATTGTTAGAAAGTAAACTTGAAATTCATATATTGTAAAATATAAAAAAAATATTAAAATAATAATAATATATAAGCTTTCCTTAAAATAAAAGGAGAAATAAATAAAATAAAATAAAAAGATCAAAAGATAAAATATATGAAAAAAAAAAGAAATATCTTTGGCAAAGAAAAAAATTATATAATTTTTAATTTTTCACATTGTATTCTTGCTTAAAGACTCAATCTTATTATCCATTGCATTGTCTTTTTGTCACAAATATCAATAGAAGGCTCACCTTTATCCTACATAATATAGTCATCCACGTTAGAAAATATTTAACCAGTTGATAATCAATATATTTTTCGTTATATAACTAAACTCATATTCAAAATATATGAATAAAAAAAATATAAAGTAAATTAAAATAATCAAAATGTGTAGATATGTAAACACATATTAAATAAAAAATCAAATACTAATAAATCAACTAAAAAATAAATAAAAAGTCAAAAATGTCAAACTCTCCACAAAGAAAACGCAATAATAAAAGACACTATATTACATATAAAAGAATGAATTGGTACGAACATGGTTTTTGAAAAAAAAAAACCAAAATTTTAAAAAGTAATAAATAATATAGATTACCCAAAATTCTTTTCATATTTGTTTTCAATGTTTCACCTTTACCAAACGTTGAAAAGGGAAAACAAAAAAAAGTAAAATAATAGGATATGTAAGGTGTTGTTGAAAGAAGAAATAAAAAAGAGAAATAGAAATATCCAGTAAGAAAATGAACAATGAGACAAAAAATAATGAAGAATAAAAGAGAGACATGAGTTTACTCATAATTTCTTTTCTATTTTTGTTATTAATGGTAAACCTTCGTATAAGAGCCAACCACAGAGTAAAAAAAAATACAAAAGAATAATGTGTGCAAGGGGTGGTTGGAGGAAAAGAAGAAAAAGAAAAAGAATATATATTAGTTGCAATTATCTTAAATAATATAAAATAATCTAATTAATTTAATTTAAAATAGTCTAAATACCTTAATTAATATATATTACTCATAATTATCTTAATTAATTTAAAATCAGAACATATATTGATTTGACAAAATCTTATTTTAGATAATATAATTGTATATAAATTTGAATCAAAAAATATATTATATAATAATTATATTTGTTTAAAAAAGAAAGTATACTGTTGATTACATTATTATATAAAATCAAAATATGTGTAAGTTGTAATGATTAATTGATTGATTTAATCAAAATATATACTCATTATTATCACCTTAATTACTATAATTAAATATAATAATGTGTTTTTATCAATTAAAAAGACAAGAAATAAATAAAATTTAGGCTAAAAAGAATGAATATGGTGATGCCACGTAGCATTTGCCTACATGGCAAAATGTTCTTTATATTATATAATATATAATAATAGATAATAGACAATAGATATATAACAAAAAATATTATCATAATTATCATAATTACTATAAAAGTTAATTTTCTTGTTATATAAAATCAAATTCAATTTAAGATTTAATTCTTTAATTTGTGAATTTAAATAGAATATATACTTATTATAAAAGCTTTAATTATAAATGTTTTAATTATAAATGTCTTAATTACTATAATTAAATATAATAGTGTATTATATGAATAAAAAAAACATAGAAAAATCTGTGAAATTTCAGCGAAAAAAGAATGAATATAGTATTGTCAGTTGGCATATTTTCATGTTATAAAACCTTCTTTTATAATATAAATAGATTACATTATATATATATATATATATGTATATATA
>QUWT01000496.1:0-12448 GCA_004329165.1 Spatholobus suberectus | reverse complement strand
GTCACACATAAATAAGCAAGAACATCGAGAAAGAAAAGAACATGACGATTATCTCGAATCTTAGTATAATTGCAACCTTATCGCTACATGATTTGACTCTTTCCTTTCCTTTTCCTTTTCCTTTTTATAATTTTGCTTCTTGTTTTTTCTTATCCAAACACCATTAAGTAAAACCTGTTTCTGTGAAAAGGAGGAAAACGTCATCCGATACATATTCATCATGATAATATTTCGAAAAACTATTATATCATAAACACGTCATTATAAATTTTCTTTCGCAGCATTTTGTGAAGGGGTTACCTGTGTTGCGCATATACGAATCTTCCATTAAAACTAGTTGGTCTGCTACATGAATAAGGGATAACTTTGTTTTAAACAAGCAACAGCAGGGGAGTATAAATCTTGAAAGAAGAAATTGACAAGGAAAACACATATCTGAACATAAGCGTCTATGGTTTCCAATAAACAATTATCTTTTAAATTATATTACTTCCGATCCTTTACATAAGGAACAAATAACTAATATATTAAAACCAATAAAAATAGTTAAGTTAGTTAATTTTAATAATAATGTCATATATTTAAATTTATTCCAAAAATAATCATAAACTTAAATAGTTTAAGTGGTGGTTTATTTAATGATATTACTCATACTCAAAAAAATTTTCTCTACCAGTGAATGTAATTTATATTGTTAATATACTAATGAATGCATACACTTACATATTGACTTTACAATAAATTAAGGATATAAAAGGAAGTTAGCAATTAATACATCCTATGTTTCTTATAATTAGGACTAAACAAATCTTTCTATTTGTTACTTATATAAAAGATCGAAGTAGTATTATCTTCATAAAAGTTTATCCGACAAATTAATAATGTTGCCATTCCCAAGAGTTGAATTTTTCTTATACACCAAATTTGATTTCTATCTACATTAAACATGAATAAATAATATGTCAAATAATAGATACACTGATAATATAAAGGTTTTTAAACTATCATCTAATTATAAATTACTATGTATAATAAGTTTGTTATTTTTTATAATAACCATATTAAAAGTCATATAAAAAATTGATTAATACTTCCAAAAAATTTTACATTGACAATACATATTTATTAAATTCTTAAACATATCCAATTTTAACATGAGAATTATGTTATTTTTGTTTTGATTGAGGATTAAACTCACAAATGTGATTTTACGTTGTATTGAGAATTTCATCTTGATTTTAGTTTCAAAACATGATAAATTTAACATAATGTTTAGATGGGAGACAAAAGGAAAGAAAAAAATGTTTATAAACTTTTTTATAATCTTTCCTTCTCCTTTCCTCAATTAGAATAGAATAATTATAAATGTATTTTTATTTTTATTTTCTTTCTTTTCGTCACACACTTATTACATTTATTATTTTTTTTTCTCTCTACTTTTTCTTTTTTACTCTTATCCCTCTTTTCTTTCCATTCAAAATGGGGTGGACACATAATATTTTTCATTAGAATTTCCTTTCTCTTCTGCTCTTTTTAATCAAAGAGTGGCAAGTGCAACATCTAAGTTTATGTTTGGAATAAAGTTTGTAAACCTAAGTTTGACTCAATTTTATTTTCCAAATTGAATTTGCAAATCTAACACTCCCTTTACTTTCAGGCGGAGGCTAGCGTGCTAAAGCCGCTAATGTCTCCCACGGTGTGTGAGATTTCTTGAGCGTTGGATATATCAATTTAAAAATAAAGGGCTGGGATCTACAGTGACCAAACCGGTTGAATAAGTAATAAGGGTGGTGTGTTTTTTGAAAAAAAATCCACGTGGACCAATAAAAATACGTAGACATTTAATAGGCACCACCCTTCACTCCGGTTGTCTTGCAAGAGTCTGATCCCTGGCTCTTTCTCGACATGGTTCCGTGGAGGGTTGCCCAAATCAAATTGTGCTTTACCGGTTCCCACGTCCCACGGTGACCACATGAGCACCATCTTTAGTTTACTATTGTATTTCCCACTTCCGTCCGAGGAATGGTGGTTCTCGTCTCCGTCGTTGCTTGCGAGAGTCTAACCCGAAGCCAGCACTAGAGACGCTTCATTTGTGGTTCTCCAAATACAACATTGTGTTTGACCGGAAGCAGCATTATCGTCTGTTTCGAAAGTTTGCAGTTGGTCCCCCTTTACGGTGCTAATGTTTCCCTTGTGATTCTTTCTGGCAGAGGCATGACAGTTTTTGCAGTCTGTGTCATACCATTTTTTCCATTGATTGAGTAAGTTGAACTAGTTTTGCGCTTTAAGGTCTGTGGGAGGGAAAGTCAGTAGATACCAGGTTGGGTTTGTTAATGGTAGGTTGGTGGAAGGTTGTTAAGGTGTTTATTTGTGTGTTGATTAATGCATGAATTACCATTTCTTTGACGAAGACTGTTAGGAACCATGTCAGAAGAACAGGTAGGAATTGATCTCTTATTGAATTTATAATAGAAATAACCCCTTCCACCCTTTTTTGGTAAACATGGAGAAGTAGATCAATAGAAGGAATTGGTAATGGAATAGAAAAGAGATGAAAATATTGGATAAGCACAATTGGAGGGACTGCAACCTCCATTCCAACTCGATATGTTGTGTCTCCTTTTTCATGTGCTTCTGCTTTCTAGTGTAGACGTGGGTAACTGGAGGCCTAACAAGATGTTTTATGAATATAAAATTACTCCTTCACTTACTGTATTGGCATGAATATTAGCCAAGCAGTGCACTAGATAGGCAGGAATTAGTCTACCTATTTTAGCACGCTATAGCTACACTATATAGTTACTAATAAATTAAAAGTTATTAATCTCTTGCTTTTGCAATGACTAATTTATTATAAAATATGAATTTTGTGGTCTTACTGTGTCTTAAGGTGTAGTGAAAGCTTACTATGTGAATTCTAATATGACATTAATTTCAATGGCAGCAATAGGCAGATTATGCAAGAGCTGGTCGTTCTCTCAGCATTTCTTTTGTATTTGAAGGTTATGAACTTATGAACTTAGTTTTGTCACCGTTTCTTTCATGAATAATGCAGTGGGAGAATCAAATTAATCCTTAGGTATTGAAGTTGGTGATTATATGTGGTATTCAAGGTACATCGATTAGATAATTCATCTATCTTCCAGACGGGATTTGTCCCTTGTATTTATAGGTGGTCAAGCGAAAACCCTTATGTTTATGCAACTTAATCCTGAAGTTGCTTCATATTCTGAAACTATAAGCACCTTAAGTTTGTTGAGAGGGTTTCTGGCATTTAGTTAGGCACTGCTCGTAGCAACAAAGAGGGAAGGGGTGTGAAAGAACTTATGGAGCAGGTTATTTCTATTTTTTGATTGCATTTTACATAAATGTTTTAGTTGATGGAAGTGAAGTCAATGTCATGTTATCAGCAAAGCACCAGATGTTAGCAATTAGGATTTTAGTTATTTCTTTGTTTTTACACTCATGCTCCATCAAGATTCAGGTCATCACTATTCCTGTAGCTAGATTCAAACTTAGTTTTTGTTGGTAAGTGTATACCTGTGCAGTGCATGGTTATGAAGCACTAAATCCACATGCACTTTTTTGGATTGAGAAGTTATGTTGAGGAAATAAAACTAGAAAAAATTATAAATTATTGCTTAAGAAGCAGATCTTGGTGACATTATCTTAACCACTGCAAATAAGTGTCAACTCACTTTCCTTCAGTTTTATCTTGTAGCCAGTTGAATTTTTGGTGGCCTAGTAATAAATTGATACTTATGAAATGAAAACCGTTGGGTTAAGCTGATATTGTATGCACATGTCTTCTATTATTCTTGCAGCTGGTATCACTAAGGACGTAATTGCAAGGATGAAGAGATTGAGCGGTTACAGTTGCTCAAGGCTAATCATAATGGTGCAAAGCTTGGTATGATCTCAGTAAGACATGGGCCATTATCTCCAAGGAGACATTCCATAGGGACTCCCCAACATAGCTTGAGACTTTCAGGAGCAAGGAAATTTGAACAATGCGTTTATTATATAAGAATGTAATGCCAGTCTATTTATTGAAGGATGTAGAGAGCACATCAAAACACACAAAAAAAAGAGAGCCAGTAGTTAGTTCATGTAAACTAAAATTGTTTTATTTTATTCCAATATTGAATCCATCATTTTACAACTGCGTTGATAATTATCTTTAATCACTTACTTTGCCTTCTATCAGTTGGTTCCATTCCCATACAAGCAATAGATAGATACTCTTTTAACGGTATAGAGGCATTAATTTGAGGAGTCACGTGATTCATTTTGAGTCGAAAATAAATTGAAGCATTATTTCCCAAAATTATTAAATTTGGAGAGGGAAATTTTTGACAGTTGGTGTGTACGTGGCATACCATTCTGCAAGGTTTTTATGATAACAATTGGCGTGTATAGTTTTATGCATATGGTTGAGGGAAAAAAAAAAGGTTTAAGCTGAGAAGTAATTTCGAACCTAATTTTTAACAATGAATAAGATTGTGAAATTCAATTTGGTAGAAGTAGGTGGAGAAATTGCATAACGTAGTTAAAAGTTTCATAATGCATTCTGTATCAGGTATGTGTATTGGAAATTTTGAATGTTAAAAAAAGAGCAAAAGTACAATTTCTTCACATGTCTAATTTCACAATCCCTTTCCAAATAACATGGCTATCCATCCCAAGATTATGTCCAACAATCCAATTTCTTCACCACAAATACTTTTTGTCCCCAATGGTTTATTTTAATATTTTTTGTCCCCAGTGGTTTCTTCTAATACTTTGAGCACTTCTAACTTCCTTTGTTGCCTTCTAAAACTCTTCTCACAAACGATGGCAAACAAAATGCTCTGCAATTCAGATTACAAAAGAGAGATGAGAGAACAATGGAGAGAATTGAAATTTCAAACTTTAACCAAGAACCTTGTTACCTTTTCCTCTGCAAAACTAATCCAAAACCGTGCCACAGTTTTCTCATACAGGTCCTGCAGAAGCAAGGGTGGCTGTGTCCATGTTTCCTCTATGTATTTAAGAATAACAATGGATTCAGTAATTGGGTTTCCATCAAGAACAAGGAAATTATACAAGACACCAAAATTTGAATTTCAATACTTTAAAACACAAAAGCAACTCCAACAACCAGTCTTTTAGACGCAACAGATGTACTCTAGCCAGTTGTAAGCAAGTGCCTCCTTGGTTGACTTGATTACATTAGTGAAAGGAATAAGCAAGTCCAGCATTCCTCATTTGATGCAAATCACAATATTCATTCATTCCAAAATTTGAACATGCAACTAAAGTATTAATAATAAAAAAATGTCCTCATATCAAAACCAAAATAGCTAATAACATGTAATGGAAAATTCACAATCCCATGCCAAGGTACAGAGTCAACCTCAAATAGTTCATAACAAATATGTATGATCATATAGCACTACAAATTTTGGAACAAAATTAAACACCCCATATATGTCCAACGAGTAGCCCAAATTGAACTCAAATACAAGCAGGGCAGTGCACTAACCATTCTTGTTACACTTGGGAAACCTCTCTTTATTAGCCCCACTGACCACGAGCTTGCAACTCCACCACTCCACCACAAAAAGCAGTCAACTCCCATCCATTACAACAGAACCTCTCTAAGGTGTTAATCAAAATTTAACCTAGTCTTGACAAGAACCATGGCTTATCAATTCATTGATGAGGTTGTTGTAATACTGTAGTCCCTTGGGATTCACTTGTCCTCTTCCATGTGGTAGGTAATACATGGTAACAATATGGTCAAAACAGCATGGAAATAATAGTTTGATCTAGGCAAGTATATTCAATTGGAGTCAGAGATTCATTTCACCTAAATCAAACCAAGTGTGTGTATCTAATTCATATAACTTTTGAAATTATTTTAGACATTGATTTGAGAATCCCCTAACGACATCTTGGTTATCTCACCTTGAATAAGCCTTGACCATGAATTTCTCTTGGTTCTCTATATATATACTCCAGGGTCACAGACCTTAAATTTGTGATATTGATCACATGCAACATCTCCATCACCTTCATACATATTCCCCGAACATATATTTTGGAAATCAATTCTTTTAACAAAATAATAACATTAAACCTTATAAAAAAAATTACATTAAACCTTATAAAAAAAATAAATTAATTCACACTAATAGTCAGTAACAAAATTTGATCACATACCTTACTTGGACGAATCAATAAAGAACACTTCACAATCAATTACCAAACCAAGTCAACGAAATTAATTCAATTTCAAGAATTAGTAAGACGCACTTAAAAGAGGATGAAACCTGTTGGGAAAGGCTTGGGATAAGGTCTTGTCCCTCTTCATTGCAGCTTCCTTCCTGCGCTGCAACATAGGTTTCACTTCTTCAACTGTGAGGACGTTCATTCCAGTCATCTGCAATGCTGCTTCCCTCTCACGACTACAAAAGCAAACACAACAAACAATTCAAACACAGAAAACAAAGACCTTTTTCTCGACTTACGAAAATAAAGACTATTCCTCTGTTTTTTTCAAACAAAAAGTACTTTTCCTTTCTTGTTTTTCAAACATAACTGCTGATTTTGAAAGCAAGAAAAAGTACACAAAGTTTGATTAATGATCATGATGCTGTTTAATCAAGTAGGCTTTCACTTACTATTGAATTCATATCTGAAATATCCTGAAGATATTGATAGTCCCAAACACTAGTTGTGTCACTGAAAGTGGATTTGCTACTACCTTCAAACCAGTTTCTCAGGGTGCATTTGCTTCAGCACCTCGAAGATATAAATCTTGTAGGTTTCGACGCTCTTCTTCGACCTCTTCTTGTCGGCACCGCCCTTCCTTTGGAATCTTCTTCTCCGCCAGAGCCTTCTCGCCTGCCTTCTTCTCCTGCGCTGCTTCTTCTTCCTTGGCCATTCCCAGATGTTGGTTTGAAGGGGTTAAGTTGGAGGAAGCGAATATAGAGATTGCGAATTGTCAACAGAAATTAAAGGTGTTGGTGTGTGTTGTATATAGGGTGTTTCTCTGAATTTGATTGGTCGAAAGGGGTAGGGTGCGGATCCATGACGAGGGCCTTGGATTTATGTTTTGAGTGCTTGGACGCAGAGGATTTGTTTTTGCAGTTAGCGGGTCGAGTTTTGCTTTTCCCTCGCACACGCGTATTGCAAAATTTAACAGATCGAATATTGTTACCCGCGGACAGCGGTGCTTTTGAGGGAAAGCAAATTTTAGGACTGTATTTAAATTTAGATTAAATATATGTTTTAACAAGAGGAAAGAAAATAAGGAAAAAGAAAATACAAATAAATTATAACTAGTATTTTAACTAAAATAAATGTTTATAAAATAAATATTTTTAAATGTATATAATTGTTGTTATATAATTAAAATTCAAAATAAATAAATAATTTTAAAAATATAAATTATATTTTAAATTTATAATAAATAATTTAAATTGTGATATAAAATTATTTTTAATTATTGATAATTTCTTTTAACAAATTTAACACTTAATTTAAAAGTAAAAAAAAAGGATAAATTGAAAGAAATAACAGTTAAATTTTTTTTGAAAACTTTCTCATTAAAGAAAAAATTACTAAAAACACTCTCGTTCAAAAATAACTTCTAAAAATGCTCTCATTTAAAATAGCTAATCTAGTTTATATATATGAAGAATAGTATATTTTCTTTTATTTGTCGAAGAAAAAATTAAAAAAGAAAGGAAGAAATATTTTTTAAAAACAAATTTTAATTTTTCCTTTTATTTTATCTTAATTTAAATTTTAAACTTTTTTCTCTCTCTTATTTTCTTTCTAACTTACTAAAGATAGGGTTAAATATTTATCCTCAAATAACTTATTTGAATATTTGTGTTAAAAAAAATACGTGAAAAAATGTTACTTTAAGACAATGTTTAAAAAATAAAAAAGGTATCATAAAAAAAATCAAAAAGGGAATTTTATTAGAAAATACAGTATTTAATGTTGAGAAAATAGGCTATGTACCTATCATCCAATCACAACTTACCGTATATGGTAAGTTTGTTGACTTTGATAATAACTACCTTAAAAGTCACACTAAAGCTTATTTTCGATTGGTTGACAGAGTAAAAGTTTTTACACTGACAGTGCATAGCAACTAAAATTTTTAATGTTACTAATGAATTAAATATATTATTTTGGTTACACTAATGAATTAAATATATAATTTCTAATAAAATTGTTTATATATTAATTATGTTAGAAAGATCTTTGTTAAAAAGCAAAGGATTTAATTTTGATACCCTATTAGTCGATTAGAAATTACTTTCAATATAATTTTTTTATAAATATTCATCAATCTATTGTAAATACATTGATGTACTGTATTCTTAGATGACAAGACTCGTTACCCAATTACAAAAATTAGAAGATTAATGACTTAATTAAATTTTTTAGTACAGAGATATAATTAAAAAATTCTAAAAAATTCAAAGACTTACTATTTTATTAAACCTTAAAAAAATATCATTAATAGGGATTGTTTTAAAATGTAGGAAATTACGTGCGGTTCCGTAGTGGGCCTACTTAACTCCAGTAGGATTGCCTCTAGTGGATGACACACGTGGTCTCTACAAAAAAAAAATTATGTTGATTATAAAATAATTTAAATTAATTATAATTGAGCGCTAACCCTTACACAGTGTTTGGTTAGGGGAAGTGGAGTGAAGGGGACGGAAGGGATTTTTATAAACTTTAGTTGTTTGATTCAATTTTTATGAGGGGAGGGGATGGAAAGGAGCAAAATTCCTCCTCGTCTAATTTTTTTTCCCTCGAATATTGGGGGGGTTAGGGGATTGGAGGAGATTTAAAACATTTTAAATATAATTACTAAAATATCTCTTACTTATGTTTTGAAATTCAAAGTTATAAGGGTACAAAGATAAATTAATTTTTAAAATCCCTTCCCACCCCTTGTGAACCAAAAAAAAAAGGGTTACATCCCTTCCCTCTATTAAAATCCCTCCTCTCCCCTCCTTTAACCAAACAGAAAGTATAATCATAATCTCTCCACTTCCTTCCCTTCCTTTCCCCTTTTTATTAAAATCCCTCCCTTCCTTTCCTCCTTTGACCCAAACAAACCCTTAATATAGGAGTCCTAACCCCAAAGCTTAGCTTAATGTAAGTGCAATAATATTGTCACACTTCATTTAAACTTAACCCTACAATGATGTATCATTTATTGTGAGACTATTTACTTAGAATTGACCGTACACTCACATTCACTAGGTCTAAGACTAGTGACCTAAAGTTGACCCTATAGCCTAGTATAACGAAGTCTAAGAATACTAACCCAAAGCTTACCTTAAACTCATATACCACGTAATCATACAAATTAACACGATTTCAATATATATTACGTTAATTACATTAATTTGTGTTAAAATAATATATATTAAACTATATTAATTCAAATTATAATTAGTAATTTTATATTATTAAATTATAATTTAAAATAATTCATAGTCATTAAAAGTAATTCATATTTAAATGATTATAATATTTTATATTCAACATTAATTATTTATAATATGAAATTAAGTTATATTAATTATATTTTTATCAAATATTTTTATTAATTAATTTAAGTCATACATGAGTTTAAGGTCAACTACGGATCAATAGTCTTAACTTCATAATAGCTGGGTTAAGAGTCAACTTTCATTAGTCACCTTAAACTAAGTAATACTTGGATTTACCACAAGTCAATTGAAAAAGCAAGAATTGCACAAGAAGGGGGTTGAATTGTGCGTTAAAAAAATTCTAACCAAAACAGAACAAGTTCGTAACACAGTTTGTAAACAAAATGATAAGGGAAGAACAAGAACACAGAGAGTTTATACTGATTCACTCAATCTTGATTATGTCTAGTCCCTTCACCCATAAGGTATTCACTAACCAACCTTAGGTTACAGAGGATTTCTTTACTGCCTCTTCAAGCTTTTATAACTCAATCAGCCTAGATTGCTTAACCACCCAAGTATTATTTTTCACTAAGTCTCTCAGGCTTTCACAACAAAAACAGTTGTTTTCAAAGAATTTAACTCACAAAGTGAGGATAAAAGTTTAAGTAGAATATAAAGTCAATTCAAAAAGATTTTCAAGATCATCAGAAGCGTAATAAAGCCATCGTTCTTTTATCAGTGTGCTACTTGCTTTGTTCTTCTCTCTTGATATATTATAGTCTTCAGAGGATAAGAGCCGTTGAGAAGATTGGCTTCAGTCTTCAAGAAATATACGTGTATATTGAGCTTTCAGAGGGGACAAAGGAGCGCCATTTTGTTCTTGCACTAAAAAGGAAAGTGTAGGACTGTGTTGGAGGGCTGCTTTTCTTATCATTCTTTATCTGGCTTGGCAGCTTGATAAGTTGACTTCCTTTTTCTACAACACTGCGCTTATACTAAAAAGTATCTGTCTTTCATTTAATGCGTAGATATTTAAACGTTAGATTTCTTAAAATAGGTAAAACATTAGTCACGAGATATGTGAAAGATGCATAGACTGGACGAGTTTTAAAATATTTAGACGTTTAGAAAAAGCTTATGCTTGGAAGAACCTTGTTTATGAGTCTAAGTTTTAAACACTTAGTCGTTGGAAAAGAGACTTACTTCTGGATGGTCGTCATATACGAGTCTATTGGATGCTGGTGCATTGGACGTCTTGATGTTAGACACGCATTAGACTTGTAAAAGCAATTTTTACAATAGAAACTTAAATCTTAATAAGTTTGTTATCTTAAAATTTTGAGGGACTATACGCTTCATACGTCTTTGGTTCCAACATCAATAGTCGTAGACTTGGTAATACATGAGTTTAGGATTAATTACGAGTTAGTAGTCTTATACTAAGTGGTATTTGGGATTAGGGTCAACTATGGGTCATCATTCTTAAACTTGGTGATACTAGAGTATAAGGTCATTTCTAGGTCACTAGTCTTAGACTTGGTGATACCTTGGTGTAAGGTTTAGTCCAAATGAATAATCTCTCAACTATTGGTAAGGACTTTTATACTAAGTGGTATCTAATAGTAGGGTTAGCTATTCATGAATAAATATATGTTACGCAGTAAGATTTAAACCCTTGACTCCTATTTCTCCACTCCCACCAAAGCCACTAAGTCATTTAGCTTCTTTAGTATATATATTATAATATATATACATATACTATTACTACTGAATTTATTAATTGTACTTTTGATCCCTAAGTGTATGTTTATATTTGTTGAAAAAATATTAATTTGATAAATAATTTTATTTATTAAATATTTTTATTTTAATTATACAAATTAAAATTATACAAATCAATTTTTAGTTATATAAATTTTGTTGTCGATTTAGCATTGATATTGGTCCATATATGTGTGAGTGTCGATCATTGAAGAGGTCAATTTCATATGAATGTTAATGAGGAACGATGTCAAATTAAATTATTAAATTAAGGGTTACCACTAAATTATTTAAATTATTAAAATATTTATAATCAACAGAGATTATTATTGATATTTATAGTTTGTACAAATTATTAAAATTTCAAATATATTATTAATTACATTATTCATGTTAAAATAATATACTAAATTATATTAATTCGAATTATAATTTAACAATTTTCTATTATTAAATTATAATTTACAATAATTTATATTAATTAAAATAATTCATATTTAAATGATTATAATATTTTACATTCAACATTAATTATTGATAATAAAATTAAGTTATATTACTTATATTTCTATCAATTATTTTATATTAATTAAATTAAGTCATATGATTTATAAAAATATATTTTATAATTCATATGACAACTTTTAAAATATATTCCATTCAAGGTAAATTATTGATAATATTTTAGTAACTTATATTGTATTTTTACCAATTAATTTACTTAAAATATAAATATATTTTATAATTTATACTTAAATGATTAAAATATTTATTTTTTAAAATTGTTTTTTTACATATTAATAACATTTTATAAGTCATATATTTAAATTAAAATTAAAAACACTATAAAAGTTAGTGGTTTTTCTTAATTATGACTCTCCTTATTTAGTTTCAAAATAAAAGTTTAGCTTTTTAAAATATTATATTTCTTTTGCATCCAATAAAGCTTTGAAGTAGCAAACATGGGACAGACGTAATTAAAAAAAAAAATTCAATATTTTTTTATTTGTAAAAAAAAAAGGACCACAAGTTTTACATGATTAAAACTATAGTACAACATTCCTACGGAACTTTACAAAAGAACTAGCATTTACTTAACCAACAATCAAATAAAAATACCAAATGTAAATTAAAATCTCCTTTGACAAAAATAACGATGGTAAAATATGTCCTTTTTCTTGATTTAAGCTGTTTTACTTTCAACATTAATGAGCTGGGTGCTTTCTTCTTCT
>QUWT01000495.1:0-38875 GCA_004329165.1 Spatholobus suberectus | reverse complement strand
GTGTAAGTGGGTTACTCCATTCACACAAGGAAAGGTGTGTTCACGGTCTCCTACACCCCCAGAATTTGAACCAAAATGTATGTTTTGAGTTTTGATGTTTAGTGTGGAATTGTGAATAGAAGTTTAGTTATGGATGGTTCTGGTGTTTGTTAGTTGGTACTGATGAGCCCATATATGAATATAATTGGAACCAAAAGCAAGTAACTTGATGTTGGAATTTTGTTCGTTGTTCTTAGTTGAATTTTGATGACGTAATGTTACTTTTGTTATGATTATATTAATGATGGTATGTTGATGCTTGAATTTTGATGATGTAATTTTGCTTTGCGTTATGGTTATTGTTAATTCAATTTTGTTCATATGGAATTTTGATGCTTAAATTTTGTTCTATCTTGTTTTTACTTGAATATTGTTCTAATTTTTAAAAAAAAATTATTGAATCATGCCAATTAAGAAGAGAAAAGTGTCAAAGTGAATAACCAACATTTTTCCCTTCCTAATTTAAGCCTCAATTCTGGGCAGGTTTCTAATTAAAGCTCATATTGAAGCACTCCCAAAGGGAGTGCAAGTATAAGTTGAGAGAAAACTAGCAAGGTTTTTCTATTCCCAATCGTGCCAATTGGGAAGGAGAAGTTGTTGGAGTGAATAACCAATTTTTTCTACTTCCAAATTTAAGCTTATCCTTCAGGAGGTTTCTAATTAAGCAAGAGTCCTACACATTGACATTTAATTTGGAGGGCCTTAAGTTGTCTTTTCTAGTCGTCGCCACCGACCTCCTTAAGCAATGTTTGGAGCCTCTTTATCTTATGCTTCAACTCTTTTTACCTCTTCATCATCCTCAACATGATGTCATATCCATCATTGCATCCTGTAGGTTTCACCATTCAAATCGCCCACCTAACTCATATCTTTCAGTCCAACTTAATTTTTCATTTGCACTCACCATTTCAGAATTGTCGCTTGTGAGAGTAAAAGTTGTGTAGGTAAACGATGTAGTCGTTGTCAAAGAAAATAAGGAAGAGAATAAAGTAATCAACCATTATGCCAATTTTTATTTTTGTGTGTGTGTGTGTGAATCAGTAAACATAAATCCTTATACATGCTTGTTAAAATAGCAAGTGCAAGAGTTATTTTACTCACTTTAGGTAAATTATGACAATAGAGAAAACACTTTTTAATGGGGAAAACAAACCTTGTATCTAGCAAGAAAAACAAACCTTAACAATCATTGCGAGAAGAACCCCCATGCTTCACATGATCCTTATTCGTCATAAAATGCTTCATCAATGGATAGGTCTGCCCTTTTGGCTAAATATTTGAAAAAATCTAAACATTGCAATTAGTTCTTGTTTTATTTCTTTTTTCCCTGCACTAATTAGGCTTGGCAACGGGGTGGGTTTTGCCTTCCCTATCCCCACCCCGACTCCCTCATCCTAGCCCCCGTCCTTGATCCCCTGTCGAGGGGAGAAAATGGTTGTCCATCCTCATCCTTGCTAAGGAGTCGAGTTTCCCCATCCTGCCCCCTCCCACCACTTTGGGAAGATTTCTACCTTGGAGTTAGGCTATCAAATAAAACTTCAAATCATACTTACTTTGAATTCTCTCTCACACAGTATCAGCCACGCACAGAGCTCAAACACTTGTGCCACCATGCCTCAATCTCTGTTTCATGGCCTGTAAGCATAACAACCCTCTCTGAAGAATAAAACAGGCCTTTACCATCTTCAGTCCATCAACTTGCAACAGGGCAACTGTTGGTCTTTAACGTTAAAACAAAAAAGACCCAAAAATAAAGAAATTGACTATGCAGTGGAGAGGGAAGGTTGTTTGGAGTAGCGCACACACAGTGGCACAGAGAGTGCAATCTTGACTCTTCCATGTTCCTTTAATTGCTAGTGCGTAATTTATGAAGGGGAAAGTAAAAGTGAGTAGAGATGCAACGACACAGTAAGGGTTTCATCTAAATAGGTACACACATTTTGTTTACATACATGGGTAATTTTGTAATTTCATCATTAACGAGCAAGTTTGGGGATGAGGATGAGGCAGATACCCTCGCCCCCTCTCCAACTTTGGCATTCGGGGAAAATCCTCCCCAACCTTAGTCAAAGCAGATTTTTCCTATCAAAGTTAGGATGGGTTCAAGTAAGTACCAATAGGTGCAAGTTTATTTGTCATGTCTAGTAGTATCTCTTTGCCTTAATTAAGTGGTTGTACCAATACAAAAATATTCCACGTTTTGCTCACTTTCATTTTAATTGACGGAATTCCAAAAATTCAATGGGCCTTTCAGATATCTCATCAATTTCAATAACCATTTTGTCTTTGCTTACGTTAAAAGTCGATTACTAGTAAATTTCCAAACTCAAACTATTGCCACTAAAATCGGAATCAAACCTTATTTGAAAGATCATAAATATTGCCACTAAATATCTATTTATAGTCTTAATTGGCTTTACAAAATCTCATTAATTAGACAAAGGGACCCTTTTGCACATCAAATAAAATGAAGTTTGATAGTGAAAACAATAGAAATATAAGTGCTAAAAATTAAAAAATAGATGAAGAACATTTAAATAACTAAGCTTTGATTTAACCTTGAATAGAAAAGATTTAGCTCCTCATAAAAACCACAAATAGAGAAAAGAAAACTAGAGGAGAGAGCATTAACATTACCTGTACGTCACAAGAGAAAAGAAAGTGACAAAAGTCCTCCCTAAAATTTCTAAACCTTCTTTATAAGTAGGGTTTGAAAACTAGACCTAAAACCTAATGAAAATAGAAGGATCCTCAAAAGAGTCTAAAATACAAAAAAATATAAAAAGTTTATAAACAAAGCTCAAAAACATAATAAAATATAAATAAAAAATTCTAATTATTTCTCCCGGTGCTCTACATGTGCACTCTATACAAATGTAGCAATCTCAAATTTCTATTTTTTTTCCCTCTGCTTGATCTTAATTTTCATTTTTAAAAAGAAAATAGTACTACCTCCTTCCCATAACTAATGATATTTTAGCTTTATTTTTTTATCCTAAAACAATTGATGTTTTAGAAATTCAAAGCCTAATTAATGTTTTTTTCTCAATTATACTCCTATTTAATATCCCATTACTAGTAGTTAATGCATCAAGGATTAAGATATTAAATAAGGACATTTTAGTCCAAATATATTAACAATATCTTATATCCATTAAATATTTTTTAATCAATGTACATTAACTTTAAATATCAATAGTTATGGGAAGGAGATAGTAAATAATATCCACTAAAAATATAAAATATGTAATTTACTAAAACAGTAGAAAAGGAAACAACAAATAATGAGTAAAATGGAGATATATTAGAAATGTTCATATTCACTAGAAGGAAAAAGTAATTGGCAGCGATCTAACTGCGACGCTTTGTTGAAAATTGTCAACATTGTAAACTTTATAGCGGTTTGAATTTTGAACAACGATTATTATAACCACTGTGCATAGCTTGCATTAGGTAGCAGGTCAGATGACAGCAGTTGCGGTTACCAAAAATATATCCCCACTTTTTTATTCCCACCCAACCGAACCTCTTTGTCCATCTCAAAACCCTCTCAAAGTCTTCCCTCTTGAAGTTTTAATTTAAAGTTTTTCCTCTTGAAATCTCTTTCGTTGCATTATTTATTCTTCGGTGGATGTTGCAACAACCATGTTTTGAAGTTCTTCTTCCCTTTAGTGGTTAATTTTAGGCACTATCTATTAAGAACGATTCAAGACTGATTAAGCTTACATTTAGTACATAACAGTAACATATGTTATTGAAACAAAAATCAATTACTTCAAACTCACTTTTATTTAGAATCAATTTTATAAAAACACGTTAATTCAAGATTAATTATACAAATGTGTATTCAAACACGTATGTATGCATAAACACTAGCAAGAGTACGTGATTAATAGCTTTTGATGAACGAATGCCATGCCTCCATCATAGCAAATGGAGTATTACTTGCTTGGGAGGGGAAACACCATAAGTCTTCTTTGATGATACTTTCCTTTCTTTTGTTCTCTCTTTCCCATTTACTCAAAATTTCTCTATAGTGAATGGAAAGGCCATTGAACATTCTACTCCGCAATCATAGCCTTTAAATGGCTCTTGGGGGATTTTGTTGGCCTTTGGGTGATAAGCATCATAGAAGTTTTCTTTGTGAATGTTCCCAAGTTCACCGCTCACATAATTTTGTCGCATCACTGCAAATTTTCTATTCCAAGTTTCGGCTTACTGGCTATCGGCTCGATCTGTTCTAAGATGTTCATGACACAGTATACCGACCTCACTTTACTCCACTTGTCAAACGAAATATATAGCAATGAGAGGACCTACCAACATTAGGAGTTATATTTGCAGCCTTTGCCTTTTATTAACGAGATTTGAAGTTGGAAAATGTGTTATACGTATGATACATATGTAATTTAAGCAGGGGACGAAAATAAACAAATTTAAATGCCTGTGTGTGGACGAAACTAAACAATTTTTAATAAATTATAATGAGGGATCAAATTATACTAGTATAACTCCAAAAGTGTTACACTCATTCTTACCTGTTGATTTATTATCATCTAAAATTGTGACACCAAATTATCCATATATTTTATTTAATATAAAGGTCAGTATCAATTTCAATCCTTTATTTAATCTACCACAACTGTTGTCGTCATTTGCCGTCACCCCATCGCCTTCCCCCCTCTCCCTCACCATTACCACCATTGCCACCACCGTTATCATTGTTGTGGTTGTGGCATGATGATGGTGACAATGGTGATCATGGTGATAGCAGTGGTGGTAGTAGCAATGGTAATGGCCGCACAGTGTTGGTAACAATGGCAATAGGGTGATGGTAGTAGTAGTAACGGTGGTGGTGGGAGCAACAATAGTGACAGTGAATTAAATAAAGTGTGGGATTGATATTAACCTTTGGATTAAATAAAAATAGATGGATTAGATTTAGTGTCAAAGTTTATTAGGGTCATTAGATAATAAAATCAATGGATGAAAACGAGTGTAACACTTTTAGAGTTACACAGGTGTAATTTGATTGCTCCCTATATAGGAGAGATCAAATTACATCGGAATAACTTATATTAACTATTACACTATTTAATAACTTTTAATTAGATAATACCTCAAAAATATATTTGTGTATTGAATATTAATCATAAGATTGTAAACTGTTATGGGATAAGATCAATTAAATGTCCAATTATAAAAATTATGCTTTTAATCATTTTTTATGTAAAATAAATTTTGTCAATCAAATTGTTAAAAATTACATATCTTTTTATGTTTTTTTCCAAAAAGCTCCTTTAATTGAATAATTAATTAAAAATATATTGATTCAATTTGATATAATAGTCCGTAAAACATGTGCCATAAAAGGAGAAAAATATATGATTATATGAAAATAAGTTTAAAACTTATGCTTACTAAATTTCATTCTCATGCAATCACATGTTTTTTCATTTAGTAACATAATATAAAAAGTTAAATTTAGAGTTTAATAAGTATGCACCGTTAATATAAAAGTTGTTATAGTGTTAACTAATGAGAAATGATCTTTGATATAACTTTCAAAATAGTTATTATAAAAGACAACAAATTTACCATACGTGTCGATTTGTGATTTGTTAATAGTGTAAATTTATTATTTATTCTAAATTTATAATATATATTGCGATAGATCTTAGAGATCGTCAACATGTTAGCATAATCTTCAGAGCTCCTCCAAGAAGATTTTCTTTTCTTAATATGAGAGAGGCTTTAAAAAACAAATAATCATTTATAAATTATTCTATCTCTAACATGAATTAAATACTATGGACAACCCCCTTTTTTGTGTTTACTTCAACGTTTGTTATTTTTTTTTTTGAAAATATTTTGATAGAAATACGTTTTGGTTGTACAAAATACACAACATAAACATGTTTCCGTTGTATTAGGGGGTGTGGCCTCCATACACAATGAAAATACATTTTTATTGTATATAATTCACAATAAAACGTGTTTTCGTTGTGTATAAATCTGAAATACATAGCAAAAATGTGTTTTCGTTATGTATTTCTAATTTAATTGTTTATATATTTAAAAAAAATTACGCACCTTTTAATAATTCATGATGCGTGAACAGGACATGTGTTTGAATTGGTGCAATCTAGACTCTTGATTTTTCATATGTAATCTCGTTACTTTTTTTAACATGCAATAAAATGCTTTTAATGTGTCACTTTAACCTTTATAAAATAATAATAGTAGTAGTAGTAGTAAATAATTTAACACACTAATAAATTTAACACACTACAAAATTTAACAAATAACAAATGATAATTTTAAACACAATTAATAAATATTAATAAAATAATTACAACCTAAAATTTAAAAAGATAAAAAATTTCTTGATACATAAAGGAATCGTAATTCCATTGAATCTAAAAATAAAGACAAAAATAGAAACTCATTGTGGCGAGAACGAGATATGGTGAAAGGGTCCTTCGGTGGCCTTCAATGGACGGCAGTACAAGAATGTGGTGCGAAGGAGGAAGCGAGATTGGGGTGAGGAAGAGAACAAGACGACGGATGGAGACGGCGGGTGTGAGAAATAGGGAGAGAGATGAGGTGAAGTGAATTTAAATGAGAGGGACAAAATGTATTTTCATTGTTTTTGAAAAGTTGGAGATGGAAAAAAAAGGTGGGAATAGCAAGGGCACATGTAGTTTTGGGCTAAAGTACAACAATTGTGTATTTATAGATTTCCATCAACCTATTAAAAAAACCATAAAATTAGAAGATACATCTAGCAATAATCTTTATTACCAAGCCTATCAAAAACTATTACATCAGGTTGGTGGTAGCGAGAGATACAAGAGTAAAAATATTAATATATAAATCACAAATAACATTTATGTTAGACACACAAAGTTAAAATATTAAATTATTACCAATAAGTCGGTGGTCCAAGTAGAATTGAGCTTGAATCTCTTAAACAAGGTCTAGTTCAAGCCTTGTGAATAGAAAAAAGGTGGTTGGAAGGGAGACCCCACTAAAGGTGATCAATTAGGTTCTCCTACAGATATTAGTCATCGGTAAAGCTAGTGGATACTTCGCACCTATAACATGTTTATCCAAAAAAATATTAAATTATTAATTTCAAGACATGTATGGATGAATGCAGCCTTCATGAGTGTCCAACACTTATGATTCATTATATATGTGTTTAATTTTTTTTTATTAAGTTCTTGTCTCTTTAAAAAGAGAATTGGTTTTAAACACATTTTGAAAGTTCTTAAAAAATTTAGTAATTTAATTTTATTAAAGAATAAAAATATTGATTTTTTAAGAGAAAGCTAGGTAAAAGTTTTATTGTTTGGATAAGGAATTTCAAAATTTCATGGAAATTAAAATGTTATTGTTTCAAATAAGGAATTAATGTTTAGATAAGCAATTTTAAATTTCTTATGTTTCAAATTCTTGGTTTAGATAAAATAATTTAATTTTCATCATATGTAAATTTATTTTATGTGTTATTTGAAAATCCTTCATTTTGCTTGAAAAAAATCTCCTATAAAATTTCCATAATTATAAATGACATGATGTACACAGTTCACTTAATTTATCAAAAACATTTCACTTTTTCCTTAACTTTCTCTTCATTCTTTATTCTAAACCATGTTTACAAACATGGCATTAAAGCAATGACATCTACCATGAAAGAAAATTTCAACTTGTTGTCCATGAGCTCATTTCTTTTGGTTTTCTTTCATTTCTTCCATTTCTCCTTTCAAACACTAAATCTCTCATCATTTTATTTTCTTTCAAATTATCAGCTACTATTCGAATTGTTTGGTGGTGTTTAGTGTGGGTCCCCAATTGATTTGTGTCAACAAAGATGTTCTTAATCAACACAATGTAGGCCTTTGATTTCAATTTCAATCTTTGTTTCATACACAAAGGTTCTTCTTTGCTTCAATTTATAATGAAGGAGCGATGATTCCTCTCTTATTTGGATTAGTGTTCTTGTTTTTGAACTCGTCTTCAAATTCATGGTTCTTTCTTTAGGTTGGTTCCTCATTCATTCTTTCTCTTTCTAACATTTTGGTTGATCTAAAGGGATTTTTCTTGTGGTTCTTGACAACAAAGTTGCAATCTTATTGTGATATTGTGGTTCTCTATGTCATTTTTCTTCAAGATTGTGGTTTCATTTTCATTAATATAGTTTGGGCATAGGAATCATAGTTCAAGTTCAACATTATTATTTCTTTGAATTTTAATTTTTTGAATACTTGTTGGTTCCCGACAATCAAGAACCTTGGTGGAATGCACTTGCTACCTAAGTAGTTTTGGCTTCATATTTATGCCATGTTTTTTTAATTTTTTAGTGGATTTGTGGAGTGATATTATGTACATTGATGAAATCTATTCAAGTATCATTGTTGTTACTTCTTGCAATTTGTCGATTTAGGTCCTTTCTCTTGGCTCTCTTTGGTCGTATAATGTGAAGTTTGCATCTTATTTTTTGAGTTTGTTGAGTATGGAATATTGGAGGTTTCTTGGAACCTTTGTTTGAATCTCAACATGACTACATTTGAATCTTGCAATTGATGTTTCTTCTCATTCGAAAGCATACCTACATGGAACCTAGTAGAAATATGATGCTTATCTAGCCTTGAGCCCTAATTGAATTCATTGATTTTTTTTTTCACTAAATGGTGTCAAGCCTCATTGCATAAATTAGCTTTCTCTTTGGTCAATTTGTTGCCACATCTTCAAATTTGGTTGTTATGCATATTTGGTAAAGCCCAATAGCTCTCTGATATTCACATTGGTGAAAATTATCTTAGTTAATTTTGGTGGATTTCTCATTCTTGGCGAAGTCTTGTTTTGGCTCATATTGGTGAACCCTATAATATAATGGCTATTATTGTAGATTTAGCTAGGCCCATTTAGCTATTATTTGCTTCTCCACTTAGTGGTTGAGCATTGGTGATGTGAACTTCTGCTTTTAGTGATTAAGAACTAATGTTGATTTTAGCTTCTATCTTTATTAGGTGGTTAAACATGTTTGCTTCTACTAAGAAATTAAACCTTGAGTTGTGTCTTTTGCTTAATAATGGTTAAGCATTTGCCTCTTTATCTATGATAGTTTTAGCTTTTGCCTTGCATAGTGTTTAAGCATTGGACTCTGTTTATGGCTTTTGTCTTGAGTGGTTAAGCACATCTAGCTTTTGCTCTTGATGGTTAAGCTTTGATAGCTTTTGCCTTTATTAGTTGGTTAAGCTTTGTTCATGTCATTGTTCATATATTTTCTAGTAGATGTATTTCTAACATTTTCCACTGTATTTCTCTTTTGATTTGATATTCATTTATACTACTCATCCCAAGCTAGAAATGTTACGTACACCTTTGAGCTTGCAAGGGACTTTTAGAGATAGAAATAGTTACAAAATATTTATTAGTTTGTTACTAGTTATTAATTTGTTGTTAGTTAGTTGATCTAAATCACTTTGTATATAATAAGTCTATAAACGATTTGGTTGATATCTCATATGAATAGGCTCGGCAAAAACCTTGTATAACTTCTTCTATTTCTTGATAAAAAGAAATATGACCAATAATTTCAAATGTATATAGAACAAATTTCTTTTTTTCTTTTTTTCACTTCTTACTACTAGATAATGCCCATAAATTTCATGATAGATACCTAGAGCTTGTAGTGAATTTCGATAGGAACTTCTCTTAACGAAATAATGTGTTTATCTAGCTGCCACCGGAGCCACGAAGGACTATCGAAGTTTATTCTTTTTTGTTGATAAGCTCCAATTACATCATAGGAATTACAGAAAAAAAAAATAAATCTTTACCTATAGTTATTCACTTCACTCAATCTATCAATGACATTCCAATTTTCTGTTAACTTTCTCTCCATCCTCTATTATGAACCATGCTTACTAAAAGTTAATAACTAGGCTTAATAAAAATTGTGAACACCCAATTTTATTCGGGTAATTAAAATAAATATAAAGAAAATAATGATAAAACATAATAATAATAATAATAGAAAATAAATAATAAGAGAGTCCTATTTGGGCCATTATGTCAGCTGTGCCAATTAAAAGCCTTTTTAGCCAAAAGTATAAACTTATGGGCCGGGCCTATTTTTAAGGGAAGATAACAAACAATAACAGAAGAAATTGAAACTTGGAGCGGAAGCGAACGAAAAAAGCTTCTGAGAGAAGTTTTCCTTTTTAAAAAAAAAAAGCTATATATAACCTGTTTCACAAAAAGTAAAGAGGAGAAAAGAAAAGGAAGAGGAAGAAGGAGGCACAAAAAATGAAGGAGGCTACCCAGGAGGGAGACACAGAGAACAAGTTTCTCCAAATTTATAAATAGCCGGAAGAGAAGAAGATGAGGGGGACGTCATTTAAAAAAAATATGAGAACAGTGTTTGGAAGAAGGGGAAACGAAAAAAATAGAGGAGGATTTGAAGAGAGAAAGGGGTGATATTGTTGGTTTGACAAAGAGGAAACAAAGCAACGCTTGGAGGAAAAGCATTTGTTACTAAGAGAGAACTATCATAAGTGCTTCAGTGAGTGAGGTTTAATGATTTAATGATCATCTTCTGAATCAAATGATGAAATAATTGTTAATTCAAATTCTTGCGTGCGATCTCAATTGAAACAGAGAGTATATTAAATTTGTATTTGCATATACTGATAATTACTCTGTTTAGTACCAATGCTTCAATATGTTCACGTTTATGTTTATACACCCACACTAGATAGAACACCTTGACTCTGGTTCTCACAGTTATTCTTCACAACACTCCGCACACACAAATCACGATTCTCTGCACAATCACAAACATACATTCAATTACACATCTAAAAACTCTAATATCAAGATCCTTCTTCATCTATATGCACGACGATGCTCATGACGCAAAGATACACAAATTTTTACTCCGTCATTATCACCAATACACATTCGTAATCACTTCTTCCTTCAAAAATTCAAAGAACAAGACCCGAATATATAGATAATAATGAACTGAAAAGAATAATAAATAAATAACTAAAATAAAGTAGTAGGCAATTCGTGACCAGAGTTAGCGTTTTGGCGTGTTCCTTCAGTCTTCGTACTACTGCCGTAACACAAATTCGCGTCGGCATTCTCACACAGAGTTTTCTTCTACCCTCTCAGTGCCGTCGTGACGCGAGCTCGGGTCGTCATTTTCGCACGAGATTTCTTTGCTTCCTCTATCACTGTGACGCGAGCCAAGATTGATTCCCCATACGTGTCCTCGCCACGATGCGAAACAAAGTCGGCGTACTCTCAAACTCCTTGTCCTCTGATCGCTGTCGCAATAGCCATTTTTGCGTGGGCGTTCTTCATCGTTGCGTGACCTCCGCGCTGTTGCTTAGGAAGTCAGAGAGGTGCGATACTCATTCTCCCCCACTTCCATGCTGTTGTGTGACTTCCGTATTGTTGATGGAGGTAGATGGACCCATAGCGCTAAATTGGGGAAATTTCTCCCCTTAGGTCGTCAAAGGAAGGGGCTGAAATGTCTTTGGCCTATTAGATTGAATATCTATTAAGAAAGGGCCCGTAGATGCAAGGAATAGGTTAGGCAACCCAATTCGAGTTTCACATGCTGGGGTCTATTAATGTTGGCTTTCGTTTTCTTTTTAGAAGTAATAATAACAATCTTTTTTCTCAAAAGGAACAAACAATATTTCAAAACTTAGTAAGGTAATAATAATTGAACGAAAGTCAAATGCAAGTTAATTATTAGCATTCTTTTCTTGCTTTTTCGTCGATATCCACTTTTGTTTTGATTATTAATTGAAAAGGGGAACCACCATCTTAACAAACTTTTTTTTAAAAAAGAAATAATAATAATAATAACAGCAAGTTTATTTAAAGCGGAATCTATAGATCATGTCTATATAATGCTTTCGAGGTCTTTTTATGCGATAATATTTGTAACTAGCCTTATTTAGTTTATAAAGAAATAACAAATGATTAAATAAAGAAGTGAAATAAATCATAAATAATTAAACTTAATAATAGTCACTTAGGATGCACTTCCTATTTAGACATTATTAAAGTTTTTAATGATAATCATTAAGATGCACTTCTTATTTGGTTATCATTTCTTTTCTAATAATAATAATAATAATAATAAATAAATAAAAATAAAAATAGTAAAGATATTAAATAAAATAATAAAATATATTTTAATAAAGGTTTTAATAATAGTCGCTTTGAATGCACTTCCTATTTGACTATTATAAAAACTTAAAAAGGTATATTGATGACCACTTTGGATGCACTTCCAATTTGGTTATTAAGTATGCCTTTACAATATAAAAAATAATAATATAAAATAAAGTTAGTAAATCTTTTTTTATAATATTGAACTTTCTCTTTTTAAAAGGATTTTAAATAGTCACTTTGGATGCACTTCCTATTTGACTATTATAAAATCTTAAAAGGTATATTGATAACCACTTTAGATGCACTTTTAATTTGGTTATTGAGTGTGCCTTTACCATACTAAAAATAAAATAAAATAAAAATAATAATAAAAACCAATCAACCAACAAAATGTTTTTTATACAAAGAACTACATGAGTCTAATTTCTCATTGCACCTGAGGATACGTAGGAGCAGGGGCTTACCCCTGTCGATCTCAAAAATAAAAAATTAATTACTTTCCAAAATAAAATGTTTTCTTCTTAAAATAAAATTCTTAAATAAAATAAAGACATTTTCTTTTTAGGGGTAAAATAAATATTGTTGAAGCTATCCGTTTTGCACATTTAATTAGGAATAACCATCTTTATGACGGACGTCGTAGGGTGCTAACACCTTCCCTACACGTAATCAATTCCCGAACCCATATTCGGTTTCATAGACCACACTTCTTGCAAAGGTTTTTCTAAGGTTTTCCTTAATAAACTTTGGTAGCGGCTCCTCTAATTTTCATTTCTTTTTCGCCGTCCAGTCGTGACCCCGGTTGCGACAATAAACTAAATTAGTAAAATTATAATAACTTACAAAATAATTTTACTTTTAGTCAAATTAAAATTTTATGAAATACTTTGCCAAGGGCCTAAAATGTAATGGGTATAAACGATTATGCAATAAAATAATTACAACTACAATGAAGGGCTAGTTTTTATTTTTTGACAGTAGAATGAAGGGCTAGTTATTATTGAAAAGTACACTAGTTTTTGTTTTTTTTAATCTACACTTCCAAGTCAACTTCAACTACAAAAGGTGGCTCTTTCTGATAAAATATTTTCTAATTTCTATCAACCCATCTGCCACCTAGTCAGTAAGTAATCAATCAGCCACAAACAAAGAGAGAACTTTCTCTAGAAAAAATGCAGGAAAAGAATCAAATATATCAAGAAAGGTACCAAATAACGGGTGCGTTAACATGAGGAAGTATAAAACTTTTCCATGATGGTCATTATCGGAATTGTTCATCATGAACCAATTTTAAACTTACCCGTGTTAAAACACACCCCGAATAACAGAAGAAGTACGTGATGACCAAACAAACCTGGTGTCAGAATAAGTAACGTCAAGAAAACTAGACAATGTCACGAGCTCAGCAACAACCTTAATAAAGCAAGCAAAGCACTGAAATTTACATTTATATTGTTGTCCACATTGACATTAATAACGCAACCTTAATAAATAACCAGTGACTCAGCGAGAAAGGATCCCTTTGGCGAACTTTGTGGAGGGTGAACTAACTAGTAACTACTTGCCAAATACCACCAACAAAAACACGAAAGGCAAGGCTATCTATTATGCTAATAGTTGGTTTAACTATTTTTAAGTTCATATTTTTCTTTATATTAAGTAAGACCAACATTTTAGAAATGTTTCTAAAAATAAAAGTAACTTTTTTAATATATAAAGTTTTTATATAACTTTTAAAAAGAAAAGGACAAAAATTAAATAAACTGAGTTAAACATTACTGCTGGTCAAATAAAAGTTCCTCCTACAGAAACAAAGCGAAATCCTGAAAGTGAAATGTATATATCAAGACCAAACAAATTAGCAACTTGCCCCTGCAACATACAAGAGGCTCAATGTGACATCATAAATCGAACAACCTCCTTGAGGGCTTCACCAAGTCAAAAGAAGCATGCATAGTAGTAAAAAAGTCAAAGAGATCAAAGAAAAATTCCTGACACAATTTTCTATCAACCCTGACAACAATTAATAAACTTCAAGAATAGGTTGAGAAGCATGGCGAAAATAAAAAATATAATAACTGCATAATTTTGCTGGATCTTAAGCATGTTCTCAATCTTAAGTTAGTATACTGGAGAAGCAATAATATTACGACATATCCACAGTTTATTTAGAAGGAAGAAATGTCTCTCAAGCTAGAATTGAATCATATATTCTCATTGTAAGCATTCTAGCATTTACTATGTAACGTGCACAAACCACTCAACGAAGGTGGGTTTACTTCAACAGCCAAGAAAAAACAGGTGGTTGTCCTACCATAGTTAGTAATGTTTTCGTACAAACCAATTATTCATAACACTTCCCTAACTCCTAGACAACTCATTTAATAAAAGCAGATAAAGGATAAAGGCAATTAAATTATACAGATGAAGCTCTCTATGCTACATGCCAAGTTGCCAACACCCCTATCCACACACTTAAAATAAAAATGAAGCAGCAATAATGCACAACTTAGGGTGTTGCACCCCGAATTTGTGCGACAGATCTGGTGATGAATTTAGAAAAAGATAAAACTTAGGTATACTACTTTAAATATTTTCAATAATATTGTCCTATCAAAATAAAAGTTTTACTGCAGTAACCAGCACAATAAAAGTACTATACTTATGTTTTTTCCTTCAGAAAATGTAGAGAAGTACTTCATACCACACGTCCCCTCCCCTTTCAATTGGCCACCCCATATTGAAAGTAAATTGCCAATCAAATGTTCCTTAACACAAAAGTAAAACATTAAAAAGGACATCAAAGGCAACGAATCCCTACAGGACAGATGGATGTCTCAAAAATAATCAGCTTTATGTTCCTAAATCTGAAACTGCAGTAAAAGCGAAACCAATTTAAACCCAAAAAAAAAAGATTAGTGGAAGTAAAATGACAACGGGTGTACGGAGGGAAGGCAAGGGGAAGAATTGAAGTAAAAAACTCATCATTTAATTATTAAAATATCAAACATCAGTTGAAACAGAACCATTCAAACAGACAGTTATTTCACATTCGGAGTAAAGTACAATGGCGGTCTATTAGAGGGTAAAAGACTCTCCTGCAACCGGCAACCTTTCATGTTCAGCTCCAAGTTATGAAAAGACTGGCAGAGAAGATGAACAATAGAGAAGAATGGTGCTATTCATTATACTTGCTAATAAATATATATATATATATATATATATTACATCTAAACCACAAGTATCCTCCACTGTTCTAGCCATTTTCAATTGTATTTTGTTTATAGCTGTTCAGAATACATTCTACTTTCTAATATACTACTATATGCAGGTATTTTGTTCATACTACTTTCTGTTATTTGTTCTCTCTCTGAATAAAAACCATTAAAACACAGGCATCTTAAACCTATGAATAATTATTGAATTGAGCACTAATTCTTGCACAATTGCTTGGATTCCTAGAGAAATTCAGAGAAGAAGGAAGGAATACAGTCCAATTACCAAAGAATCAACAACAAACCTTCTGCTTCTTATAAACAGCTAACAAGAGAGAGCTAGCCCATCAATTTTATTTCAAATGTACAACATACAAAAGAACCCTATGACTATGACAACAAAAATTTGATCTTTCATTTTGTACAGGAGGTATCTACCCAACAATATAGAATTTCAAAAATTAAAAGAAAAAAAAAAAAGTCACCTCACCTCACCTCGACAGAGGACATCAAAACTGACCCTTTTCCATTCATTCCAATTAACTCAACCGATGGCTACTTCCACGAAGAAGCTGAATCAAACACGAAGCGTTCCTTCTCACCTTGGCATTATCATCGTGCACCAGCCCTTGACAAATTTCCAAAACCCCATCTCTTAAGGCCTCGAGAGCACTTCCCTCACTGTGAGAGCAGAGAGAATAAAGAGCCATAAGAGCATACTGAACCCCCCTGGGGCTTCCATTCCTCAACACGCGCGCCAGAATCTGCACGCACCCGCGAAACCGCTCCACCTGCTCCCTCCCCTCCTTACACTTCGCCAAAACCCCAATAACCTCGACGCTCCTCTCGAGCCCCGAATCGGCGCTCCGGAGCAGAACGGGAACGGCGCCGCACTCCACCGCCCTTCTCCGGTTGTCCGGGAAGGAACACACGGCGAAAAGCGCGGTGGCCGCCTCTTTCCTCTCTCTCCCCTTGCCGTCGCGGACGAGCGACACGAGCGCGTGGATGGCGCGCGGGAAGGCTCCGATGGTGGCCTTGTTGACGTCGAGGACGGCGAGGCTGGTGAGGAGCGTGGCGGCGACGGCGCGGCAGTCGGAGGGGGGCGCGGCGGCGAGGAAGGCGACGAGGCGGGCGAGGACGCCCTCGGCGACGAGGCCAACCTTGGCGTCGTCGTCGAGGGAGAGGTTGAGGAGGAGGGAGAGGGCGCGGTGGCGGAGGGCGGCGTCGTCGTCGACGCAGGCGAGGAGGGCGGGGACGAGGGCGGGGGAGTCGGCGAGGCGGCGCCGGAAGAGGGAGTCGCCGCGGGAGAGGCGCGTGAGGAGGCGGAGCGCGTCGAGCTTGGAGGGTAGAGGGGAGGAGGGAGAGGTGAGGGCGGAGATTAGGGTTTGTGGGTGTGGGCTGTGGTGGAGAGGGGAGATGGGGGCGTAGTTGGAGATTAGGCTTCGGAGGGCGTGGTTGGGGATGAGCGAAGCGTGCTCGGGGAGGGGCAGTTTCGTAATTGGGCACGTGCGGTGGCCGGCGTCGAGCCACCGTTGGATGGAGGAGCGGTCGAAGGTGTGGCCGGACGAGAGGATGACCGGGTCGGACATTATTTCCAGGGAAATGGGACACTTGAAGTGCTCCGGAAGCTGAGCCGCCATTGCCGCTTGCTGGGTGGTGTTTTTTTTTTTAAGTGAGGGTTTACGTTACGAGGTTTCGTAATTGCCTATGGGTATGGCCTATTATTATTACGCCTAAGCCCTTCCTAATCATTAACCATGCCATTCTTCTGCTTCTCCCTACTTCTTTCCTTTTCTTCTTGGGGCCTATGATCTCCAGACAAATACAATAATACCCTTCATCAAATTTTTTATTTGTACGTGAAATATTAATTAAAAAAATAAACATTTTACGACCTGAAATATTTATTAATTTCAAAAATAAAAATATTAATTTTTTTTTATCATGTTATAATTTATTAATATATTACTCACCAAAAAATGGCGATACAGTTAGAACTATTTTAGTACTCAATTTTTTTAGGAAATAAAAAAATTTGGTCGAGCATTTATTATTATTATTATTGTTAGCACAAAATTTAGGTACAGTTTCATTGGGTTTTTTTTTTTTTTTACTATTCTTTAATTAGAATTAAAGTTTTACCTCAATAATTTATATAATTCCTTAATGCAAATTTTTACTACGCAAACTATTGAAGTGAAATTATAATTCTAATTAGAAAACAACAAACAACATTTATGAAATTGTATATAAGTTTAAGAGTTTAATGGTCATGCACTGATAGTGTAAAGTAGTTTTACACTGTCATCCAATCACAAACTACCATATATTGTAAGTTTGTTGACTTTTATAATAAATACTTTAAAAGTCATATTAATGCTGATTTTTGATTTGATAACAATGTAAAACTTTTTATACTGAGAGTGCATGACTAGTAAACTCTAAGTTTAATCTTTGTTGTTACTAAAAGAAAGAGCAGCACTTTGTGCCTCTCTATATTTTTTTCAAATGAAAATAAAATAAAAGAGGAAGAGAGAGAATGAGGTTAAATAAAAGTAAGGACAAAACTTAGATACAGTATTTTAATTACTATTGATGTTGTTCTTCAATTAGAATTGAAAATTCACCTTGGTAATCTATAAAATTCTTTAATACATGCTTTTATAATATAGATTACCGAGGTGAATCTTTAATTATAATTGCAGAACAACACAAACAGCATCTAAGGTATTGTATCTAAGTTTTGTCCAAAAAGTAACTGGTGTCACAAGTTAAATTGAATGTAGGTAATTTATAGAATTAGTTAAGAGACAAAAACGTCTAAACAAATGTAAAGACCAAATCAAGATATCACTTTTATTAATAGTTATAGATTATTATTATTATTGTTATTATTATTATTATTATCTTGTTGTTTGTTGTACAAAAGTGTAAACCATGAATCTAACGGGAGCACACGAATGACGATCATGAACAAGTCATGAACATTGGAAGCTTGAGACGTGCAAAATTGCCTTGGCCATAAGGATTTATCGGAGAATTTTCTAGGATGCAACAAACCCATCCGACTAATTACAGTTGAGGTAGCAAAACAAAAAATAATCGTGAAACCTAGGAAGAAGAAGAGTGTGTGTGAGTTAAGAAAATGTAGGTCTGCTTTTTAAAAACTAAAAACATGCATTTTTATTTTTATTTTTTTACTTATACTATAGGTACAAAATATTTATCAATTTTTACCAATTTTTTGTCGAAGAACTTAGTTAACCACATTTAATAAAGTCCCTTATTTCAACCACATTTTTGTCTATCTGTAAAACTTGAACTCGAGACTTTACTTAAAAAATTCAAACACAACTCCACCTGGACCACCATAATATTAAGAGTTTAATGGTTATGCACTGTCAGTGTAAAAATTTTACACTATCAACCAATCAAAAATCATTGTTGGTATGACTTTTAAGATAATTATTATACAAGTCAACAAACTTACCATACATAATAGTTTGTCACTCAATGATAGTGAGTGTGTTTGTTTCTTACTTGAAAGTCACGTTCAAAGCCAATTCATCATTTTGGCTCAATCACATTCAACATGGTTGGCAAGTGTGCCAACATAAAAATAAACAAACACTGTATAAAAGTGTTTTACACTTTTAGTGTATAATCTATTTTCTCTAATATTAATAAGACATGCATATTAAGAAAGCATGACCAAAATTTTAAATAATTTTTAATTCGAACATAGAGATAATAAAATAAGATAAACACGGTTCATCAAGTTAGATAGAAAATTGAAAAATAAGGCACTTTTAATTTTTTAGATAAGGCTTCTTAACATTTAATTGTGATTTCTGAAAAAAAAAATCTATATATATAAATTAAAATAATTATTTTGAATGAGGGTATTTTTAGGAGTTATTCTTTGATGAGAATGTTTTTAGGAGTTATTTTTTAACGAGAGTATTTTTAGGATTGTTTTAACTTCTTATATCTTTCAATGTATCATTTTCATCTTTATTTTTAAATTAAATTTTAATATATTTTTTTAAAATCTATAACTATAATAAAGAGAATACCCTCTTTTAGTCTTCACTTTTTATTGGACTATTATACCTTTTAATTATTCTCTAAATTATCAACTACATTATCTTTTAATTACTCTCTAAACTATCTACTGCACCCTCTCTCACTCTTCTTATTTTGTTTTTATTTTTAAAAAAGAAAGAGAGACACGAATGTTTCTCCTTCCCCCAATTATCTATAGTTAAAAGTAACCTTATATCACAATATAAATTATTTATCATAAATCTAAAATATAATTCATATGTTTAAAAATATTTATTTATTATGAATTTTAATTATAATATAATAATATAATTTATGTGTTTAAAATTATTATTATTTTAATAAATTTTAGTTATATAAAATAAACATCTTGTGCATTATACATGTTAAAGTTGAAGTATAAGTAAAAATCTCATGAACTTTAGTGTATATTTGGATGGAGTATTTGAAAATTCTAAAAAAAATTAAAATTCTAAGAATTTTAATTGTTTCAATTAAAATTCTTTCATTTTTAAAATTTTTGTTTGGATAAACTAATCAAATTCTTTAATTTTCAAAACTTTGTATTTAGATAAAGTAATCAGATTTCTTCATTTCAACTTTTTTTTTGTTTTGATAAAATAAATAAACAAATTCCTTCATTTCTAAATTTTGGTATTTTGAATAAATAATTCAATTTTCTTCATTTATAAAATCTTAGAGAGAAAGGGGAGTGAGAGAGGAAAGAAAAGGTAGAAAGAGAGAAAGAGAAGGCAAAGGAGAGAGAAAAAAATATAAAAAATTTTTAATTTTTAGATGGAATTTATAATTCTTGAATTTTAATTAATTAAAATTTTCTTCTAAATTTCTTAAATGTTAAATTTCATTTAATAAAATGTCCAATCAATAAATTTTAGTCCAAAGAATTTTAAACCCTATTGAAAATTGCTTTCCTTTCTTAAAAATACTCCATCCAAACACACCATTAGAGGTTGGGGTAGGGGCAGACTAATGGATTTTCATTACAATAGACAAGCATAAGTTGATCTCATGTGCGTTAGCCCAATTCACTTACTAATTTGTTTGTTGGCTTTTTTTTTTTGTTACCATATTATAAGTGAGAAGTATTTATCGGTTTTGTCGCAACTAATTTCCAGGCTTTTTAACCACAATAGTTAAAAAAAAACTATTTAGTAAAATAGTAATTAAATTTTTTTTTTACTAAAAAAGGTTGTTTCAGAAAAGGGTACGGAGATGAAAGAAGGTAATTTAACAAGAGGTGCTAAGTTAGTTAGTGCCTCGTGTTTATTAATTTTTTTTTACTACAATAGGAGGTGCCAACTGCATTCAAAATAATTTTTTTTACTACGAGGGGCCAATTGAGTTGGTGCCTCGCGTTCAAAATAATTTTTTTTTTATGTACAATAGGAGACTCCAACTTCGTGTTCAATTTTTTTTTTACTATAACAGGAGGCGCCAACTTTTCTTGTGTTTAATATAATTTTTATTATTACAACAAGAGGTGCAGTTGGCGCCTCGCGTTCAAAATAATTTTTTTTTATTACAAGTGCAACTTGTTCGAATTATTTTTTACTATAACAGTTGGTGCCTCGCACTCAATATAAAATTTTTTATTACTTGGTACCTCACGTTCAACTCAGTTCATCACCGAGGTTTATCAAATTGGTTTCTTAAATTTTAAATTACTATTATATTTTTTAAAATTTTATCATCAAAGTAATTTTAAAAAATTTAATTTATTACTAAATTTGTTCTTCTCAGATGTAAATATCACCATATGAAATTGTATGAGACTAAAATTGGTTTACAAAATAAAATCTAATTAAAAAGTATAAAATAAATGAAAAATTAATTAAAAAGCTAATTTAATTATCAATGAAAACAAATGTCCAAAATGTTCATTCAAAAATTGGTTCTTTGCTGCACGTCTCCATCATTTCTCTACTGCACAACGGCTTGGTTGGATGTAGAATTGGTCTCATCCAATCTAAATAAAATTTCTTGGGACATTTTCTTTGAGCACTACATACAAAAATTTTTTTGAACATGAGGCGCCAACTCTCCTGTGGTAGTAAAAAAAATTATTTTGAACACGAGACACCAACTCAATTGGTGCCTTCTATTGTAGTAAAAAAATTTATTTTAAGCGCGAGTTGGCGCCTCCTATTGTATAAAAAATTTTATATTGAACGCAAGGCGCAACTCAATTGGCGCCTCCTGTTATAGGAAAAAAAAATTTGGAACGTGAGGCACCAACTCAGTTAGCGCCTTTTGTTGTAGTAAAAAAAATTATTTTAAATGCAAGGCGCAAACTGAGTTGGTGCCTCCTATTATAGTAAAAAAAAATTATTTTGAATGCAGTTGGCGCCTCTTATTATATATATAAAAAATTAATAAACGCGAAGCGCCAACTAACTTGGTGCCTCCTGTTTAAGTACCTGCTCATGTCTCCGTACCCTTGTCTGAAACAACCTATTTCAGTAAATAGTTTTTTGTTATTTTAATAAATAGTTTGTTTTTTACTATTTTGGTTAAAAAGCCCTAATTTTCACCTAGAAACTTGACTAACCATCTTTAGTAGGATCTTGCTTCCCAACCATGTTTTCTATTCACAAGACTCAAATCCGAGACCTTACTTAAGAGATCTCAGCTTAATTCTACTTGGATCAACGTAATAATGATTGTAACTATTTATTTTTTGTGTATAATGGTGACAATAAAGTTAAAATTTAGGACAATTACCCAAACTTTCCATTACTAAGCCGACCCTAGTGGTTTCTTAATGATTGTAACTCTAAACATAAGTTAACTTACAAATACTTTTAAGAGTTCCAATATCAAGAAAAATGCAAAATTTAAACTAATACAACAAATCTTAACTTTAGTCCATAATTTAAAAAATAAAAAATGTTTATTAAAAAGCGACTATTATATTTAGAAGTCTTATTTAATACTAAAAATATTTTAGGAATTAAGGGTCGTAGGAGTCAGATTTGCTAAATTCTTAAAAGTGTTGTTTTATTCTCTTATAATATTTTTTTGTTAATCCTCTTAATATTTTTATAAAACTTATAAAAATAAATATATCAAATATCTTAAAAGTAAATGCATATAAACCCTAAAAATCTGTTGCAGAGAGATGTATAATTAGTTGTTCTTAAATATTTAAGATATTGCTATGGAGTGCCTTAAGAATGTTAATTAACGAACATTTAATATACCTCGTGAAATACTTTATATTATAAGTGGATCATAAGGCGCAGCCTAATTTCTTTTATGCAACTTGGTTTTCTTTCACCCACTTGTTACGTCACTTCAAGTCGTACTCGTAGTCATCACATTATTTATTATATATTTATACTTCTCACTTTTTTTTTTCTTTTTTCTTTTACTTTCTCTTTTTTCTGACCATATATCCAAAAAAAAGTGTATGTTCATTTTTTCCATTGCTAAAAGCCTTGGTCTTTTCTTAAGAAAAGTATTTGTAACTGTTTACTCACTCATCTCTATCAAAGATTATCTTGAGCATTGGAGTACTTTTTACAACTAGATAGATGTTGTCTGTAGTTGAATTTTCAACTGCATGAATCCCTATCGTTAAAATAAATTGGCTTAATTGCACATTTTGTCATTTATTTTTGATGATTTTATAAATTTTATCACCTAAGTATTTTAATTGCATATTTTGTCACATAACTTTCAAAATTTGCGATTTTTGCCACCTCCTTTAGTTGACCATTGACTGGCAATCAACAATTGGGATGACAAAATGAGCAAATTTTGAAAGTTGGGTGGCAAAATGTATAAGTAAAATAATTGAATGGCAAAATGTGCGAATTTTAAAAATTGGGTGACAAAATGTACGATTAAAATAGTTTGGTGACAAAATTCGCAAAATCATTAAACATGAGTGGTAAAATATGCAATTAAATCCAATAAATTTTACACAATAAATTATAAAATAAAAGGTCAGTTAAAATTTTTTACACTATTGAATTTGAAACTGCATGATCGTGCAGTTCTTTTCGAATTGCAGGTGATTTTATTCCTTTACAGCTAGACCTTTTTCACTCATCCATGCATCATTCCAATATTCCATTGTTAAGACTAATGCCCAACCATCATTGTTCCACGGTGATTCACTTCCAATTACTTAAAAAAGTAAATATTAAAGAATTTACTTTATATACAGACGACTTCTAAGGTGGACCACCATCATAGGTGGTGG
The DNA here is from genome assembly GCA_004329165.1 of Spatholobus suberectus. Classification (NCBI taxonomy): domain Eukaryota; kingdom Viridiplantae; phylum Streptophyta; class Magnoliopsida; order Fabales; family Fabaceae; genus Spatholobus; species Spatholobus suberectus. The sequence goes on along the minus strand of QUWT01000495.1, from coordinate 15,124 downwards.
TCCACCATGCACCACTATTATTAAACGCCAGATTAATCTATACCACTGTCTTATTTTGGACCCTCCGCATAAGAATTTCCTCTCTATGTCTCTCTGTCAAACGCTATCTTTGTCGGTGGTGACAACAATGGTGGAGTAATATGACGACGGTGTTGGTGTTCTCTCTTTGCAAGTCCCTTCTTTCCTCTTCTTCTCGTTTTTGATGGGCCATTGCACCACTGCCATCATCTTTGGAGAACCGTCACCACCATCTTCTCTGAATAATCATCAATTGCAAATTTCGATCCAAAACAAGGAGGTTGTCTTAGATCTAAAAAGAAGAAATACCTTCGATTTAGACAAATGATTTTCGTTATAAATCTAGATCTAGATCCAAAATCTTAACGATCTCGATTTTTCAAAATAATTTTGTTTGGGTTTCAGATCCAAATTATGAAGGCAGTGGATGCTTGTTGCGACACCGCAGAGACACGTGTGAGGTGGCAGGTCATGGAAGTTGCCATTGTGCATGAGGTGGTACACGAGGAGGGAGGCAGAGCCGATGTAGATTAGGAGGGTGTGAACGACATCGTTGGGTTTGTGGCCTCTGTGACTATAAGCAAAATAGGAAGAAGAGGTTCGTTTGTCGTAAAGCCACCGGTAGAGGTTGTTGTCATCGGCGCCAAAGTGAGGGTGTTGACGAAGGCCATCGTAGTGGGCTGTGAATGGAGGAAGAAGGAGAGGGGAAAGGGGAAAAAATTAGTGAGAAGGTTATACCATTGCCTATGATACAATCATGAGATCTAACAGTCCAAATTAAAAGAAAATATGATCCATCATGGACCACCTATCATGGTGGTCCATATTAGACACTGTCTTATATACATTGTCTAACATTGTGTCCAAAAATTTTGAAATCATAGACAATTTTTTTAGAATCATATTTTAATATAATTAATTAATTTTAACTTTGTTTCTAGTTTTTTAAACTACAAAATTAACTAAAGTTTTACAAACAAGCAATTTCAACATCTCATTCTAAGGTAATCTATTTAATCACTTACGATATAATTGATCTCAAATAATAATGACAATGATTACAAGTATTATTAATAATATTTTATAAATATTACATCATTTAAAAAAATAATTTTTCAATATAGTTTAATACTTCCAATTGGACATCAAATTCTTTTAGTATTTCTTTTGGTACCTTCAATTTAGAAAAAGAGTCAAGACATCTAATATCAAATTAATGCTCACTATAACTTAAATTTGTTTCAAGAGTAATACAATATTTTCTTTTCAATTCATTATCTTTAAAATTTCAACGACTAGGATTGAAATAAAAAAGTTAAAAGTGATTTCATATTTTAAAATGTGTTCAAATAAGCTATGAATACAAGACAATAAATTGATTTAATATTTGTACAAAATATTCAAAACCAATAGAATTGGTTTTTTTTTTAATAAGAGCCAAGAATTAATATTCAATTGAATGTGTGATTTTATCACTATCATTTTCATTAAAATAATTTTTTTAATGAATCATTCTATTTTTATAAATTTAATCTCTATATTCATTTCAAAGTCATTTTTTAGCTTGAGTTCAAAGTAAATGTAAAATAATTTTTTCTATAACTTTTTAAATGAGTAATAAATTTTCTTAAATAATTTACAACAATATCTATGTATATACATACTTTTAAATTTTATAATCTTACTAACAAATTAACTATACATAATAGAATAAAATTCATCATTTGATAATTTAAATTAAAATTATTTTCTTAAAATTATTAAAAAATTAGGTGCTTGAGTAGGACCTAAAGCGGTTGTTTCATTGGTCTTGAGGCAGCCATGACCTTGACATTGTTATTGTAAAGTTTTTGTTATATATCTAATAAACTTTATCCTTTTATCACATCATCTCGTTCATTAACATAATGCAACGATAAAATAAATTTTATTAAATATGTCTCTAAAAATGTTTTATCCCAATAGTACATATATATTAAATATAATTATTTATACTCTTAATTTACCAAATAATCACATCATCGTTAAATGTTTTTGTTTTCTTTTCTTATCTTATGTTTCAATAGCAATTTTTAACATTTGTCAAATATTTAATATAAATTTTAACAATATTTAAATATTAATTTGTCTTCTAATATTTTGGTTTCATTGAATAAATTTTAGTTTTCATCGTTGAAAACATATAACAGTAATATATATTTACTTTATCATGCAGTTATACATTTTTTTTTATATTTTTTCTTATATCTTTGACTTTTATATACAATTAAATTAATATTATTTATTTTTAATTAATTATTTAACTAAACATTTTTTATTTTCTTAATTTCTTTAATTCATACTTAATTTTTTTAATCAACATTAAATAGAATAATATATTTATAAATCACTTAAAAATAATATTTTATTGATTATTTTCATTTAAAAAATTTATAATTAAAAATTCAAATTTTTATATTTTATATTTTTTTATTATCATTCATATTCTTTTACAATTAACTTAATTTTAATTGTTTTCATCTAATTTTTAAAATATATTTATAAATATTTATATCATACCGACAACTAAGTAAGCATGCCTACAGGGACCATATCATGGATATCAAGCACATATTGCTTATGAATTGGAGTGTTGTGGTTTCGGCAATTCCTCGTGAGGCAAATAGGATCGTTGATCATCTTGCCAAATGGTGCCTTGAAAAGTGCTATTCATACCTATATTTTTGGTACATATTTTGATACTTATATCAATTTTTGTTGACTCAAAGTTCAGATTTACCCACCTTTTGTACACAAATTACATACTTTTGATTATAGGCTTAACACTTCAAGTTCTTTGAGAATTTTATTATTATTTTTGGATATCTATGTAGGTTAAAGCAAAGAAGGAAAGATCTAGGAAGGAGAGAGAGAGAGCTCTAGAACATGCCCTAGCTTGGAATAGTATAAAAGAGAGCACCAGAAGATCAACTTGCTGGTGCTGAGAGCCTACATGTTAGGGGTGTACATAGGTCGGGTTAGGTCAAGTTTGGCTAAACCCGTTACCCAACCTGATCAAAATAGTATGGGTTGGGTTGGGTTAGGTACACGTTTTTTTTTTGTCAGACCCAAACCAAACCATCCCAGTCATTAACGGGTTGGTTTGGGTCAGTTAATTGGGTCCGTGTATTTAAAATTTTGTCAATTTTTTTAAAAATTGTATTTTTTTTTTACAATTTTTGACACATTTTAAAAATGTTGTATTTAGTTTTGGATTTTGTTTCTCATCATTCTTATTTCTAAAATTAATATAAATCTTACAAGAAACTTAGAATGAGAGTCAAGAGAAAAAGAACAACAACAACATGCATGGAATATGTAGTGATCCAAAATTAACAAGGGTTCACGATTTTACGTGTGTGTGGGGTGTCTTTACTCTTTGTCTTATTTAATAATAGTAATTCACTAATTAATAATTATTAGTATATACAATATATAAAAATAATAAATTAAATAAAATGTCACTTCAACGGATTGGGTTCATGGGTACACAGGTTTGTAAATTAAAACCCATTACTTGACCCATACTTGAACGGGTTTGAACAAGTTGGGTCGGGTATGACCCGAACGCTCAAAAAAACTGAATTGAAGTAATTAGGTCGATTTGGGTCAACGGGTTATCCATACTCGTGAACACCCCTACTACATGTTGGTGCTCAGCGCCAACCTGCCAGACAAAAATCCCCTATTTTTCCTGCAACTGGTGTCCAACGACGAGATAAAGGTGCTCGGTGCCAGTTTTCGATGATGTGACATTTAATTAAGAAAAGACAAAATTCATAAAGGGACAGTAACAAAAGGGCTGAGAGAACAAGAGGATAGGCATATTCTAGGGTTAGAGAATAGAAAAAAGAAGCTCTCTTGGCTTTAAAATGGCAGTTTTTCATCTCTTTAACTCCTTCATCAAAGTTTTCTTCTTTGCTTAGCTATGTGTAGTTAGATTCACCTTTTGTTGGGGTTTAATGTAATTAAGTTGATCTTCATATATCTATTTTGAGATATTTATTCAATTTTAGTTTCATGTTAATGTCTTTCTTCTACTCTTAATACTTGTTTTGGCTTGATCAACCTTAACTTGTTCTTATTAAGCATTGAATATTGTTGGAAAACATTGTTTGAATCTTAGATATGAAAAAAGACATCTAATACATTTTAGATATAGGAATAGGAATAGGCTAATGTGTGTTAGACATCTTTTATTCTCTATTCTTAATATGAGTTATTTGGCTAAGCTATGCAAGGAATTTGTAGTTGAATCAAATAACTTAGATTTTTAACTTATGAGGAATTAAGGTTAAAATGATTTTAGAAGGATGGTGGTAACTTGGCAACTAAATACTGAATGTATAACTCATATAGTGCATGGTAGGAAGACTTAATGAAGTTAAACCCCAGCTATTTTCATATTTTTGATCTAAATCATTTTACGCATACTAAGTGTTTAATTAAATGTCAAAAAGAGTTCATGTTATATTGTCCTTCTTTGTTAATTTTTTAAGTTATCTTCTTTATTTTCTTGCAGTCACTATTGTTCTCTGGTTACAATAGTTTAGTATAGAAAATTTGGTAAATTGCCAAGTATTATGCAAGTCCCTTAGGAGAATAATACTCATTCATCACTATATTACTTGTTTAATTGGTATGCTTGCCAAACGTCCAACATGCCTTCATAGAAATGTTGATGCTCAAAATTAGACACACCCACCAGTTGACTTGTTGGATCTGTGCCGGAAGAGTCTTCTATTGGTACTTCTTCTATTTGGTATAATGGAGAGGAGAATTTTTTTTTGAATTTTTGAAAATATAGGTGATTTGGTTTAATAAAAATAGGTGAATTTTTTTTTTAAATTTTGTGAGTCCTATTACTTATTTATAATCTATTTTTTACCTACTTTTATTCATCTCTTTATCTCTCTTATTTCTCCTATGTTTTTTTCCTATCAAACAACCTAAAATTTTAAATTATTTTTTATCTATTTCCCATCTCTTAACTTATTTCTTACCTATTTCTTTGTTATTTATTTCTTTCCTCTATTAAATAAACCCTTAATTTCTTTTTTTACTGTCTTTCTATTTCTTATTGTACCAAAAAAAAAAAAATACCATACCGACAGACTCGTTATTTTATTTTTTTTTCCAAATAAATTAAGTACACAACCGACAGCCCGCACGAGAATAGATTTGAAAAACATGAACCACTCATTTCATCAAGAGGTGAAATGACATATATACCTATCATCGGTCACCAACGTCAACGGTTCCAGAAAAGTCCAAATTTGTGAGCTGATGATCTTCGTCCTGACACGTGTTTTCCTCCTCGTGCCGCTTTGGTTTTATTTTACTATCTTTCTCATTTTCAATGACATATATCCTCCCTCAAAAAAAATAAAAATGTCACATATCTAATTTCATAAATGAAATACTAAATAAGTAAAGAAAACGATCCTTATAATATAAATCTGTGTTCTAATTGTTGAATCTTTTACTATTTTTTTGGTACATATTCTTTTAGTATTTTGGCTTCTAATATATAATTTTAATATGCACCTTTTTTTATTATTTTAAATCATTTCTAATTTTATTTTAAATTAATGGTTTTTTTTCAAATATCAAATTTAATTATTGTTAAACTTTTATATTAAATTTTTCCTCTTAAATGCAACTACTTAATTTCTTACATTAATTTACCAATAGGTGATACATGTTTGATTTCTCTTAAATAAAATAGAATTTAATTAAAATGTATTAATAGTATAAATATTTTTACATTATTATCTAATTATAAATTGTTATATATGGTAAAATTATTGAATTTTGTAATAATTAATTTAAAAATTATATATAAAATAATTTTTAATTGATTGACAATATAAAAACTTTACACTAACCATACCATGCATGAAAAATTAAATCAATAAATTTTAATATTTGAAGCTTATATATATAAGAAATTCACTATCCATAAAACTAACTCTACCATCTTATATGAATGTTCTTTCTTTAAATACAATTGACTGCTATATGTAAGATATTTATGATCCTATATCAAGAAAAATTCTTAAATTAATTATTTTCAAATTATTTTTAAATTCACTCTTCTAAATCTAAATTACTTAAATCTTTTTACTTATTTATTAATCATATATTTTAAAACTTTGATTTTTTTTAATTTGTACTTAAATTAAAAGCACCCGCACAAAGTGCAGGTACATATTTCAGGTCAAAAATGTTGCTGCAAGTTAAAACCATATTATGTTCATGATGGACAGTTTATCCAGTACCGAAAGCAAGGTCTTATTTGCAAAACTCTTTCACAGCACTTCGTTTTGAAATTAGTTTATTCTTTCTCTCTCTCTCTCTCCCCCACCTCTCTTTTATATGTGTGTGTATGTGTGTGTGTAGTGTGTGTAAATGAAAGGAGTAAATTCAGATCATACAATCATATGTGACTTTTTTAAAAAATTTACATGACTTATGTATTTTAATATTAATTATTCATAATAAGATCTAATAATCAATTTTTTTATTTTCACATAAAAAAGACTTTCTCTTTAGATATGATCTTATATGTGTGTATGTGTGAATGGGTGGGCCAAAGGGGTGTCGGTAGCAAAGAAAATAGATAAAATTATGTTATTTATACAATATTAATTTTTATATTTTCCCATTACATCAATCATTTTTCGCATGTATTTTTCTCTCTTCTATTCTTATTTATCTTTTTGGTTGTATAAATTTTTGTAAGCTTAATTATGTTTTTAGTCCCTTAAATTTAGGGTAAATCCGTTTTTGTCCTCCAAATTGAAAAATTTATTTTAGTCCCTACAATTTCAAAAAATTGTTTTTAGTCCTTAGAGACAGACAACATTACCTAAAGTGGTGACGTATTTCATGAAAGTGTACACGTGGCAAATAGGGATGGCAAAAATATCTGCGCCCGCGGATTTCTGACGGATAAAATCCGCCACGGGTAGAAAATTGGTACCTTTAAATGGATACCCATAGATATTTTAAATGGGTATATCCGCTACCCGTTTATAATGGGACGGGTACGGGTATCATGGTACCCGTACCCGCGGATGCCCGCTACCCATAATTATATATTTAGTTAAATACTTTTATATATTAATATAGATAAAATTATATAAATTTATCCAAATTTTTTAAAACAATTGTTTATATATGAGAGAAATCTTATACAATTATATTACAAGAGAAAAGAACATAAATTTGTGAGCATTTAAACTTTTTTTTTTAAGAAAATTGTTAGGATATTAAAAGTTATATTCAAAGTGATGATTTTTTCAATCTCTTTAATTTCTAGATTTTTTATTTAGGCTATTTCTCTATTTTATGATTGTCTACAACATATTTTATTTTTTTTATTTTTTTCTTTTTGAAAGTATCCACAATATCCCGGATACCCGCGCGGGTAACGGGGCAGGTACAGATACGGATTTTGTTTGGCGGGGCGGGTAGCGGGTAGCTACTACCCGTACACACCCTCCATTGACATCCCTAGTGGCAATGATGGCAGTGCCACATCAACACTTCCATTAATGCTGTCAAGGACAAAAAATGGACTTTTTAAAATTGTAGGGACTAAAATAATTTTTTTTTCAATTGGGAGGCTAAAAACATATTCATCCCAAATTTGAAGGACTAAAAACATAATTAAGCTTTTTTGGTATAAAAATATTGTGTAAATACAATTTCTCAAATACATATTCTCCATAATTATTCAATATACACGCACAATCAAGAAAAATTCTTAATCATTATCGAGAAACGTGTTTTTTTAAAAATTAAAAGGAGATTTTGATTTTGATCATGAAAATCATCCTGCGAAATAACGTTAATAGAGTGTTTCTCAAGATATCCCGCATCATCTGACTCAGATGAAAAATAAATTTACATATTACAGTAAAGGTATTAGTAAATAATTATTTGCCATAATAAAGCAATAAGATATTATTAGCATCGCAAAGAATACAAAAAGAATATCAGGAAAGAAAGAGATACCCTTTATTCCCGGGCAACATGTCCAACAGGACAAAGGCTTGATGTGCACTAGAAGCCCTCTCAAGTGTTCGAAAGTTTGTTTCCACTGTATGATTGTGTCAGTATAACGTAACATGCAAAGAATACCGTTAATATTGCCAAGAATGTGTTCAGTATTGAAAATGACATTTCCATCGAGAAAGAAAAAGAGGTACAAAAATGGGGAAAATGATGTGTGACTCAGCATCAAAGTACCACGAAAGCTTTCATCATGATTCATGCCACGGTTTGTGACCTCAATGGACACTAGACAGTAAATTCTATGATTGAAGATGATAAGATGAAATCTTTTCCTTTTCTGTAAAAGTGGATTTTGCCGCAGTTTCTTTCTTTCGTTGATAGTTCGTAAAGCAAATCTCAACGTACACATCAATCTTTTCCCCAAGGGGTGCTTGTAGTTAAATTGATCCTGGCCCAAGAGCGGGTTTGTAACCATACATGATCTGTGTCATGGCAAAATCCGCTCATGTATAGTGGACGTATCATTCAAAATTAAATTGAAATACTAATTAATGTCATTTTAGAAAATATAAATATGTTTAGTTTTATATTAAAAATTAGTTTCGAATCCAAATTAGTTGAGTTAGAGTAACTTCAAGTAGTTTTGCATTTTATTAAAGTTTTTTATGTTGATAGCATGTTTGGATTGATGTTATTAACTTATGTTTTCTCAATTTTTCACGTCAAATAAAAAAAATGTGGAAGCTTTTCTATGTAGCTTTTGGTTTGACGTGTCTAATTGTTTCAATGCTAAACCAATTTTACATTGAGTTTACTACTAACTAGTTTTTAAAATAAAAATATCTAAACATAAGTCGCATTACTTTAAAATCAATTGTAATAAAAATTAATTTTGTAAATGTTCACTTAAACACACATACTATTACACTTCATAGCATGATTTTTAACCTTGATAGCCTCATACTTATTGTGTGTTTGGAATCACGTTTTATACGTGCATAAATTATAGATAAAAACCACGTCAAAATTAGCAAAAGATGCATCCACTATAAATATTAGTGTTGGGATGAACGTGGATATGTGTTGATGTGGTGGAAAATCAAATACACACTTACATGATAGAAGTGTGTCTAGATACACATTAAGTGTGCTTTTGTTTCTGTCGTCATGCTTTCCTACGTACTTAAAAGTGATTGAGTCAAATCCTTAGATAAGAGGTCAAACGGGCTTTCAAACGGAGAGAAACAAACTCATTATAAATCTTTTAGACATGATGTTGGTATAGATATTCGTTCTACACACACAGAAGTGGTATTTAAGTATGTGTATGAGTTCAAAATATAAAGATAGTTTTGGTCCATTGAAAGGAGAAATGTACTGTACATGTAATGTTCCTCATCTTGTGGAACAAGTGGAGGCATGCCCTCTAGTCATCCCAATTTTTAAGGGTAAAAACAAAAAATTATTATACAGTGCAAGACAATTATGTATTTATAGTCTTTACCGATCTTTACGTGATACAAAACAAACTTTTTTAATTTACAAAAAAAATTAATAAAACTTAGTTAAATGTCATATAAAAATTGATTAATTATAAACATATTTTGATCTTGAACCATACAATAATTTCTCAAAAAAAAGGCATGGACTCAACTTTGACGAGTCTCTTTTAACAAGTCATGCGGAGGCAGCTCTGAGCAGTGAGCAGTTGCTTTGCAAACGTCATCAGGATTATATATAAAATCATATTCACCTTCATCAGCAACCTGTTCAAGATTTCCTATTGTTGTGCACAACAAATTTCAGGAACAGGCCAACAGGGTGAATGTTTTTCTCAACATGAAATGGAACAGTTACTGGAGAAGTAAGTAGGAGCCAAAGCCACTTAATACTAGAAAAGTGCTAGTTGAGTATCCATGCGTATGATAGAGAAGTGTGGGACGAACATTATCTTGAACTAAATACTTCTTTCGTTTTTTTTTTGTTGATTTTTCAGAAAATTTTGTTTTGTTTTTTAAAGTTCATCATGAGAAGCTGACAGCTGGACAGAAAATGATGGACCTTGTAACTATTTCGTAAGAAAGCTTAACTGAAAGAGCGTGCGTTGTTTGGACATTGAATGTTTGAATGGATGAGGATTCTCTGAAATCTTCTGCCTCCAACTCCGGGACCTCCGCAATTAAAAGGAAAGCATACTTACTATGCACAAAAGGAAAAGAAGGATGTAGGCCATGATTTGTTTGTATTATCACAGGGACAGGAACGTGATTCATGAGAAGTGCCACTTGTAGGCTAGTGGAACTTACAAGCAGCGGGAAGGGCCAATGTGTTCAAGCTTAATTAACAGACATAATATTTATTGATTTATAAGTATGCTTTATATTAGATAAATTTACATAAATATATTATAATATTAAATGTTTTAATTATAATGAAAATAGTTTTATTATGGTTTGATTGAGGTAAACTGAGTATGCATACTTGTGCGTGTACATGTACATGTGTGTCATAATTTGTATATATATTAAACGAACAAAATTTGTGACATAGTGGTAGCAGTGTATTTTTATTCAAAAGTTTAACCAAAGTGATTAATGGTCTAATTCAAAGGTGAGTTGATTTGATTTAGTCTAATTTAAATTGTGTATTAATTTTATCACTAAATTAATCTCTCAATTTTTTTTTATTACTACGTTAATCTTCTAAAGAAATTTTCATTAAGTTAATTCCTCAAAGATTTAATTTTTTGTCAAATTAATTTCTTAAAGATTCTTTTTATTATTACTTTAATTTTTCATTTTAGATCATAGAAGGATTAATGTGGTGATAAATTAATTGAGGGACTATTCGTGGTTACAAAACTTTTAGAGGAATAATACAGTGACACTTAATATTTGAAGGATCAATATGGTGACTAATATATTTAGAGGACTTTATATGAAGATACATGTAATTTTAGAGGACTCAATTAGAGTTTACTTTATTTGTCAGATAATCTCATTTTCCTATCTCCAAATTTGTTTCACAACACTCCCAGCAGATTTGCATCATTTAGCTAACACTTGAGCCCTTCAAAATCGTATCAAGTTTCGCCACTACATTTGTATGGCTAGCTGTGGGAGCCGTACGTACCTGTGAAAGGGAATTAATATGGGCTTTTAATCTTATTTCATAGTTTATATATGTTATAAGGGAATTAAACAAACAACAACTAAGAATTGTAGTAAGAACCTATCGAAGAAATATATAGATGATAGAATCAAGAAACATGTATTTGTATGTATTCATGAATATTGAACAAGAAGATGTGAAACTCCTTTATAAAAGTTGTCCCTTCCTAATTGAGTTTACCAACTCAGTTCTCTCTCAAGATTTTCCTGACACCTTCTATACAACATATCTTTCTGTTTAATCACAATCCTAACTGTTTGACTGGCTCAATAACTTCTTTCTACTATTACCCTCAGTTTTCCTCATTTCTTCTCACTCTTGTACATCTTTTGGGATTGAGATCTTTAGTATTAATTTGAAAGTCAAATTAGAGCTTGATTAATTAGACTTGAGTTGGGTGGATTTATTTAGGGGACAAACCTCTTTTAGTATTTGTTTCTTACAGTGGGAAAAGTTTGGTACAAACCAAACTCTATCAACACTAGCTAGAGAGGAAAAAAAGAGAGAAATGTACATATGATAGAATATGATATGATAGAAAGAGAGAAATAAAAATAAATAATAAGTGTTTATGAAATGTTTGATATATAAAGGTGTTTATTTATCACTCTTTTTTATTTCATTCTATTTTTACCACCAATCCAAACATAGCCTAAATGTATAATAGTAATTTTGTTTATTTCTTTTCCTCTCTTCTTGCCTCCCCTTATGAAGTATGAACCAATTAGGATGTAAATTATTTTCCATTAAAATCTCTTTCCTTCACTCCTTTGAACCAAACAATACCCAAGAGCATTAAGCTCCTTTTACTTTCTTTTAACATTTGTACTTTGATTATATTTTTTTTAACTAATTGCTGTTCCGTTCTTTAAGTGTTATTTTTCTTTTTGGTCGACGTATTCTTGAAGTGTTGGAAATTAATAACGTCCCATATTGGGGGAGCAACCCTACCGTCCCACACAATTTTTGGACCCCTTGGTTTAAATATCCATTTTCGGCCCACAGTTACAATATTCATGTAGTAGGGTCTGTAGCATTATGGGCCTGGTGTCTTGACTAGCAGGCCCTCTTCTACGGAAAAGACGTCGAGTTTACAAACTTTCCCCATTGGCTGTTGGCAGTTAAATTGAACCAAGTCCTGAAGCCGCTAGTGATTGAGTTGTGATCGCGTATCTAGCTGGGATGGTTAATCTAATAATCAATTTCAGATCCAGAAGAGACGCACATTGCCATAATCCTTTAGACTAGAATCACCGTTGCCATCAGTTTTTCTATAAATCCACCTATATGTCAAATAAGAATAACTATCTTGAACGAGAACGATTTTAGTTGTTATTCTTTAACGAGAATGTTTTTAGTTATCATTTTTAATGAAACATTTTTAAAAATTTTTTAACCTCTCATTTCTTTCAATCTATCATTTTCAATATTTTTAATTTTAAATTAAATTTTAATATTTTTTTAAAAAAATTATCAATAACTAAAAATTAATATTGTATTACAATAATTGTTTATTATAAATTTAAATATAATTTATATGTTCAAAGATATTTATTTTTGTATACCAAAAGAAAACTGTTTGCTAAGCCTTTAATGATAGTGTTTAACTTATTTTTAAACTACTTCTATATTCTGGACCTTGATCTTTGGTACAGTTGCAGAAGAGTTGAACAGATGCGAGTTTCCTTAAGGTTGTTAGTTGACTTTTGGGAGGGAATCGTGAACCAATCAAGTACTTTGTCTCGAGAATGAGTTTGCTTAACTGATGTTGTTGATCATACACTTATCCAAAAAAATAAAATAAAATGTCTAAGCACGATGGTTCCCAGCATCTGCTTAATTTTGAATCAGAATACAGAATTTCATGCATATTTATCTTCCATAGGTTAATTGCAGAGGCATGTTCCTAAGGAGTCAACGACCCTCTAGTAAAGTATCAGTTATGTCATTGGAACCAGAGTTCAGTCCACAACGTGATGATGAATTTGTCTCAGAGAAACATCTCTCGAATATAATCCTGGCCTTCCAGGTTGGGGGACCAACACACCCTCACTGTTCAACATCAAAAGCACCGATGACATTGTTGGCCTATCTTCTGGGTGCTGTTGAACGCATGACAGACCCACTTGAACACACCTTAGAACTTCAGATGTGGGAAACTGATTCTCAAGCAACGGATCCATCAGCTCCAAGGCCCTATCTTCATTCCATAGCTTCCATGCCTAGCACATTTCCGAGATATATCATCATTGCATAAAGTCCAAATTATTTATTTAATGAGATTATAATCTTGCAAATTGAATGTATGTATCACTATCATATACATTATAAGAAAAGAAGATAACAAAAGATAAATATTGACCATTATACTCACATGGCCTAGGAGATTCAGTTTGTGATCTGGGTGAAAAAATCCTCTGTTTTTCTTGCCGCTCAATATCTCTAAGAGTAAAACTCCAAAGCTATAAACATCCGATTTGAAAGAGAAGTGTCCATCTATTGCATACTCTGGGGGCATATATCCACTGTAACAATTGCAAAGGGTAAAGTGATTTTAGCAGTTGAGTTTAGGAAAATTGTCGAAAGTTAAGTCATGTGTCTTTGTGCATACGTACTAGGTTCCCACTACTCTCTTGGTCTTTGCTTCAGTTTGATCTCCACCAAACATTCTTGCCATTCCAAAGTCAGAAATTTTTGGGTTCATTTCACCATCTAAAAGAACATTGCTTGCTTTCAGGTCCCTATGGATTATTCTCAGTCTTGAATCTCTGTGAAGGTAGAGAAGTCCTCGAGCAATGCCAATAATTATGTCCAGCCTCTTTGCCAACTGAGCACAGAGCGCCTGGTTTCATCTGATTCAGAATATTGCTTGTGTTATACATTATATTATGATTAAGTGAAACATGTTTGCTCAAACTGTGTGTTTCTATGCAGATGTGATTGTGGTATAGTTGAGAGACCAACCAAATAATAAGGAGTCCAAGCTTCTGTTTGGCATGTATTCATAGACCAACATTTTATCTTCTCCATGAATGCAACAACCCAGAAGCTTGACAAGGTTTCGATGCTGAAGTTGGGAGATCAAAATAACCTCATTCTTGAACTCCTGCATGCCTTGTCCAGATTTCCCTGACAGCCTTTTCACTGCTATTTCCAGTCCTGATGGAAGTTGACCCTACAAAATCCAACAGAGCCAAGATATTATCATTGTTGTTGTAAAACTGATAGGGGAAATAGCTTTCCTTGCAGGAAACGGATTTGCAAACTTGTTTGCTTGGTAAGTGGTAAGTTTGACTGTCACTTTGAATATTTGGACTGATCAACTATTAGAAGATGACAATCAGTTGAATCTGAAACGTTAAATTTTATTAAGGAACATAATACTATTTTGAAGAGTATTTGGAGATCTCGAATGTTGAAGTCAAACAGACTAAAGAAATGATAGAGTTCATTGTTTAAATGAACATTTTCCTACTGTCCAATCTGCAGGACAGTTGTTAGAGACTAGTATGTGGCATTGTTTAAAGTATAATTTTCTTTATAATTAACCACAAAGAGAGAGTAATTTACTTTGTATACAGGACCAAATCCACCTTCTCCAATCTTATTGTAAATAGAGAAATTCCCGGTGGCGGCTTCAATTATGGCAATCTCAAACAATGGGAGTTCAAATTCATTCTTTCACTCCTAGCTCTGCCAACACTAAACGGACTACCTGTCTCTTTGGCTGCTCACAGAGGCAAAGAGCCAAGGATTAATCAGTAATACTAATAAATGGACACTAAGGTTCAAAATGTTCAACATATCTATCTTCTTAAATAGAACTACAAGATATATTTACCTCTTTTTCTTCTGCATTTCTTAATTATCAACC
>QUWT01000494.1:0-29848 GCA_004329165.1 Spatholobus suberectus | reverse complement strand
ATGCTACTGCATACAATCAGGGAAATAACAATATCTCCTAATTAGCATTATTATCGAAAATTATTTCTGTTTACTCAATGCAATCCATGAGAAGTCGGTACCAATGACCTCCAGCTTGTAAATCATTTATAATTATACTTATAGTCAGGTTTGGACTCAAAGTTAATCTTATTTTGATATTGTGCCTGAGCATAACCTCATTCAAGTGGAGATGTAGAATCAACAAACTGTATAACTAAATCAACAGATTAGAACTGGTTAAAGAAATATGTATTGATAATGTTATTTTCAATCTAATGGGATATTTTTTAGATAAAACACAAGATGCTCAGTTCAAATGGGATACTGTTTACAGAAGAAGCATTTTAGTGATTACAAGAAAAAAAACCACCAAATGATTAATTGTTAATAATGCACAATGTCCAAATCATTGGAGTCAGTTTCTGAATATATACCATTTTTAACTCATAAACTACTCATCATTTAGGATGGCAATAAGTAGAATATCCATGAAACCCATCATTGGTCCTGTCGTTATATTTCGTAAAGTAAAGAAGGAATATTATATCCTCTTCAAACCCCAAAAACAAAATCATTTAAATTATTAAATCTCATCCATGTTGTACACCCATTAATGTTGCTGAGATCCAAAAACATTACTCTGATTCATGTGCCTTTCCATGCAATGAGAGACAAGAAAACAAGTAGTTGATTTGAACCCCAAAAGCCAATAGGCTAAACAAATTACAAGCAAAGATAAAAACAATTAAAAGACTTCATTCATAAAAATAGGCTTTGTTTGTTGCTGTATTCATAAAAAGTTAAAAAAAAGAAATGGCTTGTAAGTTGTAACCCCCCACCCCCAACACACACACTGTCACCAAAAAAGAATAACACGCTTGTAATATAAACAAACATATACAATGATATCAATAGAAAAGTTTACACAGGTAGGGAAGCATAGGACATGAGCAGGCTATTTATTACAATAATTCAGAAGCTCAAATAAGCTTCCATTTAAATTCAAAACAACATATTGAACTTTTTTCATGTTACCAAATGTCCAAATCCCAGCCAAAAGTATAAATCCTGTTCCTATCTCAAATCCCACAAGGATGTAATAGCCTAGTGCAGAAGGATTAAGTTCACACTGATTTACACAGGATGTAAAAATTTAATTTCAACAGCATGGAAAACTTGGAAATCTTTTTCAGAAAAAGTATAGCACTATATGCAGCACAAACAAGCTGAGGTGTCAGAGTGTCGAACACGTTCCCGACACCGAGACTTGTATGACACGTGTAAGACTCTTCTCATTAAATATCCAACTAAAAAATTAATTGATGTAGGCTTGGACCTTGAGCCAACACCTCCATATGAATGGACACTTCAAAGACACTAGTATTATTAAAAAAATATATATTCAAATTTGTTTTTCTACATGCAGAAAAGTCAGCCTGAAATTTATTTATATTAAAAAAAAAAAAATCCCTCTTAGTAAGTGTTTACATTGTAAAATGATGTTTGTTAGTATTTTTGGTGAGGTTCATTGTCATTGGAAGAAAGTGAATATAGAAATCTTGATTATCAATTTAGGTCTTTTGTCATAATCAATTTCATTTGAGTTTCTCTTTTATATTTGTGTGTGTACACATGCGCACACGCATGTGGTATTCCGGTTTCCAATATTTTGGACATTAACTGTGTTATAAGTCCGTGTCTAAATCTGTGTCAAAATTTGTGCCTCATAGAAAGCCATCGAGAATTCAGGAAACCACTAGCACCACAGACAAACCTTGATGGCTACTTCATGACCACTTTTCAGCACTGCACGGTGAACTTGAGCAATAGATGCAGCAGCTATAGGTTGTTCATCAATTGACAAAAACCTGTAATTCACGTAAATACAAATAGTAATGTTAAAACTTAAAAAGAAGACTACTAAAGTTTTAAGGGTCTATTTGGATAAATTTTTTCATAAGCACTAATAGGAAAAAAAAATAAAAAGAGCTAAAATTAGCTTATGCATAAGCTAATTTGTAGAAGCTCTCTCATATTAGCTTCTCCAAAAGTTAATTTTTAACTTATAGAGAAGCTAATTTTAACTTAGGGAGAAGCTTATTTCATTTTTCTTTTTTAGTTTTTATTTTCTTCTTCTATAAGTGCTTATGGAGAAGTTTATCCAAACAAACCCTAAGTCTTTAACTTACACATAAGTAAAGACGGGGATTTAAGGGGTGGCACTGGACAGGGGTATATCAGCAGTCTCAAAGGCAGGTCCAATTCAAGCTACAACATTAGCTAATGCATTTTCACACTTCTAAGTCCAAAGGACTCTTGAAAGAGAGGGCTTATTAGAAATATAAAACCGTTTATTCACACTCCACCTACCAGCTTAAGCTTTTGGAGGAGATTTAAATTTTGAAAGATAAATGATTTTGTAAAATCAAATTCAGTTAGTAGTAAAGGCAACTTACATCTCAGAGAAATCAGGTCCGAGATTATCCTTTAACACTTCCCTAATAACTTTAAAAGGGAGAGGAGCAACCTAGGTCATTAAGATATTCCAATTAGCAACATAATTAACCAACAAGAAAGCAAAATTGAACTTAAATAGATACATTGAGCTATACCTGGTCCTGTAATGAAGACAGAGTGGACGAGTACTCTCTCGGAAGCACTTTCTGCGCAGCAACGAACTGTCCAGCCTTCACGTAAAACCCTTTGTTGGCTTCGCATATCTTGAGAAACCTCTTGGCGGAGCGTAGATGAACCTAAGTACCAAAACGACGAGTTCAAAATCTCAGCACAGCGTAAAATCGACGCTATTCTCACCGACGGCGATCTTAATTCGTTCGCTGTTCTTGGCGGCGATTGAAACGACGAGAACGATTGCAGAGATGGCGAAAACCTGAGAAATTGCTTGACGGTACTGGTCGGAGTCCTTTTGAAGGCCGCGCAACGAGAATTCGTAGTCAACGACAGTGGAAGCGACCTGAGAGATCGAAGATCAAGGAAACGGAGAGAGAAGTGAAATCGAATGGTGCGAAGAGTTGGGCGAGGAAGAATCGAGAGATGAGAGTAGAAAATGGAAAGAATCGGTACCGTGGAGACGGCACGAGCGGTGCGGATGAGGCCGTGGATTTCGGCTCCAATTTTTTCGGCGGAGAGTGCCGGGAGAGGAGATGGCAAGGCGGAGGTGGTACTTTGTGCGGCGGCGGCGGCGGCGGCGGTTAGGAGGAAAAGTGCGGTTGTGCGTTTGGCGGGAAAGTTGAAAGGTTTAGGCGTCATTTCATTGGAGGGTTTATCGGTGTTCGGATTTTAGCAACGCAGGTTTAAGGCAGAAGCTACATTTTATGCTTATTTTGTGCTCAGCGGAGAAGCTATCTTCTTCGGGAGCTCGGATTAACCGGTTGTAAATTCAAATATCGGTGGTTTTAGAAACAATATTTATTTTTAAAAAAAATATTTTTGATTTTTACAGAAATTATAATATTCTACTTTTTATCAATTTTAATAATATAATTTTGATTACTTCTAGTGAATAATATCTAATTATTCTAAATATTAAAAAAAAATATTAATGTAGTATGCTTCAAAGCGATATATAATATAATGCATTTTAAATATAGTTGTTAAAATAATTAAAGGCATCAACATAAATTATATTAAACAATATATTTGTAAAAAAAAGTTAAAAAGTCGGGGTCAGAAACAATTTTTTTTTTAAATCAGATGAAGCATTAAATCAATGACATGGACGTTAATACTTTGTTTAGTTGAGTTGATTTAAGAGAGAAAATAAAATAGAGATGAGAGATGTAAGAAAAAAATAAGAAATTTTACATTTTTGTTTGAGCATTAATAATAGGACGGAAAGAAATTTTTGCATTAACTTGTGTTTTCTAGCATTTTAAAAACTTTGATAAATCTCAAGTAGCTCCACTTTTTAACTAAACGTGCCTTGGAATCATTTATGAAAACATCCTGTCAAAGTCTTTAAAAATACTAGAAAACACAACTTAATCCCCCTTTTTTACGTTACTTATTTGACTTTTTAAGTATTATCACATCTTTATTTAATTTTTTATATTCTGATTTAAGAAAAAAACTTTAAAACATAACAAAATTTTCTTAAAAATTGATTTTTTATGAGAATAAACTAAATAAATTGCCTCTTTATTATTTACAGTTTCACATGTTCATGAATTATGAGTAAGCGTGTATTTGATTCCACATTTACATTCATTAAAAGTGTGTCTTGACTCAGTCAAATATGTTACCATCCATAATAAAACATTTGGATTCTGATGTGAATATGAATCTCACCCTCAAATGCAAATTTATCTCAAAGCTACTCCCAAAAGATTTTGATTGAAAGCAAAATTAATTCCTCTCCTTTGATATGTTATTTTCATAATTTTACCTTTTCCTTTCACCACCAGTACATAGTCACTCTAATTAGTCTCCAAAAAACCCACTGAAAAATATTGTTTATGTAACAAATTACCAGTTATCAATTTCTCTTCAGTTTCAAACCATAACTATTCTTCTGTTTGTTAATCACTTTCATTTCCATTTTTTCACAACTTCCCAGTTCAATTGTCTTTCTTTCTTTTGCTACTGTATGTGGATAAGAACAAAGAAAAAAAAAAATCCAAATGCTGATAATTTTTTATTTAATTAAAGAAAAATTAAAAAAGTTAATTTTATTTAATAAAATTAAAAAATTTATTTATAACTACTAGTTTTTATTTATGATTATGCTTATTTAATTTATTTGTTTTTATATTTATTTCAAAATCTAATATATTACACAAATATTTTAAATATTAATTTGATTGTACAAAAATTATAACAAACCTAATTATTTGTTTTTAAATTATTGATGTATATATCAACATCAATATAGTTAATTACAATACAAAAAAATATACATAAAAATTATATACAGACATTAAAACTCATTTTAATAATTACAAACTCAATTTTAATTGCAAGTTTCCAAATATTTTCTATAAAAAATCAATTTTCTAAGATTTGTTATTCAAAAAAATTACATTACTATGAATTCCTATTTACTCAAAATCAATGTCAGAAATACACTCCAAACATGTACGAAATTCTCTACCTATGGATAGCACGTGCTGACTTATTGAATTTTAAAAAAATGGCCATAGGTAAACAAGTAATAATTTCTTAAGTTTAAACTTTTTTAAGTAAATTTTTAATTTTAAAATTAACAGATAATTAGCCTTTAGAAGTTAGATAATTTGCTGGCTTTTTTGGAAAGATGTTTACCTTTCCTTTCTACAGTACGGCCTATGCAGAATAATAAGGTTCAATTATTTGGTCTTTATTCCAACACAATTTTTATGTTTTAGTTCCTATATTTAGAAACTACTCATTTTAATCCCTACACATACATTTTAATCCGTTTAAGTCCCTATTGTCCAAAATTGTAGGGACTATAACAGATTAAGAAGTGTATGTGTATGTAAGAACTAAAACAAGTTATGAAGTATATGTGTATGTAAGTACTAAAATGAATTAAAAAGTGTTATAGGGACTAAAACAAATAGTTTTAAAATGTAAGGACTAAAATGTAAAAATTGTGTTGGTATAGAGACTACTAATGAGTAGTTAAACCTAATGATAATATTAAGTTAAACATGCTAAATAAATCAGTAAAAAAAAGGTAGCAAAATCCATTATAAATTGGAAGAGAATAGTTCAAAATTACAAAGGACAAATCCGTTCAAACAATATGGGGAAGAAACAGCCATTCCTTGCATTCCCACCCAACAAGCAAATGAAGGAAAAAGGGCTAAGGACCAATGCTTCTTTTCCCTTTCTTATTTCTTCTGAATGGAGCATACGATTCCTCGTTGGTCTTGTCTTTTTCTGCCTCTCTGACAATGCCAAAACCAAAAATAAAATGAAAACCCAAAAACCAAAAATAAAATGAAAAACCCAAAAACCAAAAAACCCTTTAGCGATGGAATATGACATGAGCCCGTAAACTTTGACTTTTTTTAGATAAAAAATATTGTTTGAAATTAAAAGATATATAAAAAAAAAAAAAAAAAACTATGCAAGTTAAAAGGAAACTTGGAAAAAACTGTTCTAGTATTTTCCCTGAAACTAAAAACAATACTAGCTTCTGGAAAAGAAAAGTTTTTTAAGGTTAGTATTTCCATTTACATTCCACTCTTATCTATTTGGGCGCTCAAATATGATGGGAACCAAGAGGCAGTCAGTCTACCTTAAATCAAGGCCTATGCAGAAAGCTTCACTCTAAGCTCGGCAGCCACGGCATCGATGAATTCCTCCGTGTTCAAATAGTGTTCCCTTGAAAGCCTACTTGCAAAAATTATATAGTGAGTTTATTAATCATGTCAAGTAGAAAAGCAAATGTATTTGGCCAATGTTGTAGCAACACAACAAGGACAACTAACGTACTTGGATCCATGAATAATAAGTGCCAAATCCTTGGTCATCTTCCCAGACTCTACTACTTCAATGCAAGCTGCCTCTAGCTTTGCAGTGAAATCCAAGAGTTTAGCATTGTCATCCAGTTTTGCCCTGTCAGCATAAAGTCATAAATTACCCGTTATCACATAATATTATAAGCTAAGTTTCTAATACAATGAGTAAAGCTTAGCACTAAACTATGCAAATTACATAGTAATATACCTGTGGGCTAGCCCTCTTGTCCAGGCAAAGATGGATGCTATGCTATTTGTGCTGGTTTCACCTCCCTTCTGATGAACCCTAAAATGACGGGTAACTGTGCCATGGGCTGCTTCTGCTTCAATAGTCTTTCCATCAGGGCAAACCTGAACTCATCCCATTATGCAACAAGTATCACAAGGCAGACACCAAGAACTCGTGTATTGCAAAGAAATTTATTAACTTGATTTAATGAATCAATAAAAAAATCTGGTTCAATTCAATAAATTTTTCACAACAAATTGGTTGATTCGATTCCTAAAGAACCACTACAGCAACTGAGAGAGACAGAAAGATTTTCAATAAATGTGGATAAGAATAAAATTCCCACATAAAAAATGTGTAAAGAGTTGGAATAAAACCTACCAATACAGATGTCATCAAACCCAATGATCCAAAACCTGAAAAAAAGGCAAATAGGTATTAGTTAAAGTGGAAAAGAAACCCATACATATGAAGTTGCAAGAAGAAAGTGATTAATAAATAAGCACATCAGACAAACCTTGAGCTAAGAAATCACTCTGGACATCTCCATCATAGTTTTTGCATGCCCATACATAACCTCCTTCACTCTTAAGTGCATAAGCCACCATATCATCAATGAGCCGATGCTCATACCTTCCAAATTCGTCAGATAAATGTAAACAATAGTATAATATGAACATTTTTTCCTTCAAAACAAGAGCACTCATCCACTCACCATATACCAGCAGCCTCAAACTTTGATTTCCAGCTTGCCTCATAAACTTCTTGAAATATGTCCTTGAATCTACAACCAATAAATGAATATAACTAAACAGGGGATCAATGCAGTAAAAGTTTTTTAAAATTATTAAATAATAAGCTAATAATGAATTGTATACCTTCCATCATATTTCTTAAGAATTGTATTTTTGGTGCTAAGATAAAGTGGCCACTTTTTCTCGTAAGCAGTTGCCATAGAAGCCTCAGCAAAAGAACGAATAGACTGCATCACATGCCAAATAATAGATTAAAGTTCAATAACTACCAGAAATCATTAAAATATATCCAATCAAAGTGACGTAAGACACAGCAGAATCAACCTCATCAGTATTGTACATAGCCAATGAAACTCCTCCTTCACCAGTAAAGTTAAAAACCTCTAATTCAGTCTTCTCACCTTGGCCTTCTGGAACTACAAGAATAGAAAAATCATAAAAATAATCTTTAGTAACCAAAAAATACAACAATGAAAACTATATCCATAAGATGGGACAACATGGTTGAGTACAAGATAACTTAAGAACTCAAAGTACAGTTGTCTAAATCAAGTAAGAGGTATACCAAACACCAGCTTCAGCTTTCCAGCTCCTTTAATTACTGTGTCAGTAGCCCGATATTGGTCACCGAACGCATGTCTTCCAATACAAATTGGTTTGTCCAACCTGGTAATGTTGAGATATTTACACACCTCCATTTATCAAGAAGTAATTAAAAAGAAATTCTCAATATTAGTAGTACCAGGAACAAGGCGGGGAATGTTTTTGCAAAGAATTGGTTCTCTGAAGACAGTTCCTAAAAATTTGCAAACAAAAAACCAATATACATAGTTACCCATCCACCACTTATTAGCTACCAATGAGTGGTCAACCAGAATATATAAATTGACTAGGATTTAAAATTTAACAAATAACAATCAACAGAAGTAAGTTGAGTTACCATTCAAAATGTTCCTAATCGTCCCATTTGGACTCTTCCACATATGCTTCAGGGCAAACTCCTTCACACGAGCTTCATCTGTCAATCATAAAACTAGCATAAGCTCTGCCAACATCTACTACAAAGTGGAACATTATCATGCAGCAATTCAATCATTATAATTCTTGATCAAGCAATACATAGGATGTCCTGTATTTCTTATTTATCAAATGTATATCTATGCACACAAACACCAAATGAAGGTAAAAACTAAAACAATATGTCAGGATTTGACTACCAAACCTGGAGTGATAGTTGCACACTTGATTGCAACATTGTACCTACATAGCAGTACAACCTTTAGATAAATAAGGATAACAACTATACAAAAGCACAAGAATAAAAAGCATTTAACCCCTCTAAATTCAACATTATATAACATGTAAAAATATTAAAATTAAAATATTGTTGTACTATATATCATATTACTTGCTATATAACCAAATTACACAAATTGTCTGCTTCACATATACTGGACCCTAGAATATTACACACACACATAGGGGTGTAAATGGCCCGGGTTGAGTTTGGTTTACCCTATTTAAGACCCAATCCAATTAAATTTAATCATGTTGGGTCGGGTCCGGTTTCAAGCTTTTTCCAATGACCCGGCCCGACCCGACCAGTAATCAGGTTGGGTGATTGGATCACATACAAAAATCTGAAATTTCAAAAAATAGGAAAAATACATTCAATGCATGTTCAAATTAAAATACAAGTTCAATCACACAAATCCAACATTGACAAGAAAAATATTTTCCATGTATCAAATGAAATGTAAATAACTTAATTAGTTAATTAGGTGAAGTAATAATTTTTTTTATTAATTAATAAGAGGTTGTGTTGGGTCGGGTTAATCGGGTTTGAAATGTCTCAACCCGTAACCCAACCCAAACCTAATTGGGTCTGTTAAAAAAAACCCAACTCAACCCGATGACCCAACCCACCCAAATGTAATTGGGTTGGGTCCGGTCAGCGAGTTGGGTCAGACCCACTTACACCCCTATACACACACACTAGAATATTATTTATATATAAATAAATAATAAAATAAGTATATAAACATAAACATGCGGACTTAAAACTATTTCCCTTTGGGGGGAGGGGTGTTAGAGGAAGGTAACAACAAATAACATACTTGAGAGTTGCCTCTGCACTTTCAACTGTAACTTTATCATCGGTCTCATCACGGTAAGGAAGGCCTAGGTCAAAATACTTGATGTCCAACTCCAAGAAAGGCAAAACGAGCTATCCCACAAGAGAATGAAAGAAAGATATTAATATTATAAGCACTTTTCACAAGAAAATAAAACTGTGATGATCACATTAACAGCAACATGATGATAAATCACCTTGTCCTTGATTGATTTCCAGATAACCCGAGTCATTTCATCTCCTGTAATGCAGTAATCACAAACAAACAACGTCAGGAGCATGATAAAGATTGTCTCAACAGATAAACACAATCATTAATATGACAGAAATTGAAAATTCTAATTTTTTATTTGGGATGTTTTAGTATTCCATAATTTGGGTATTTTAAATGAAATAATTACACTAACACCCCCCTCATATTAGTACCAATTACACTTACACCTTTGTTGTTTGAAAACTTACATCTTCCTCCCTTATTTTATTTTCTACCAATTCAACAACTTTTTTAAAAAAATTACACATAATTCCCCTAGTTAAAACTTAAAAGTAGAAATGATACACAAAATCCCCTTCAAAATAACAGAGCAATGGAGGTAGATATAACTTTCTAAACAAGAAGAATGCAAGTGTAATTAATGCTAAGGGACTCTGATTATCCCTTTAAATTATGAGTGCATACCACAAAACCTCATAAATCCAGCTCATACACAAAACACCAACAACACAAATTAGCACAGCTGCCACCCCATCTCTACTTTTCCAAAAAACATTTTCCTCAAGTGTTCGATACTTCAGTGAATCCAATGACAATGCGCTTCCTTCGAACAACACAGTATAAAACCTACTTTTTATTTTCCATAATTTCATTTTATTTCTTCACTAAAAAAATCATTCCACAGTCAAAAAAAAAAGAACAGATCTCCACCAAAAGCTACTTTTACAGGAGAACGGATGAAATCTCCGAAATAATGATAATAATAACAATATGATTCGATAAAACCATTTTGCATATTAAATATTAAAATTAATTTTAAGTCTCGAGACCTCAACACATACACCAAAAATAAAAATAAAAAAAATAAGAGAGGCAGAAAGAGCGATCTATTACATCGTAACATTTCCAATAATGAGAGAACGAAACAGAGTGGTCCACCAAAAAATATCACCAGCAAAATATCTAATTTAAGCAAATCATCGACACGACAAGACACACCACGCGAAAAGGGAAAAAAAAGTAAAGAAATAAATCAAACAATCATAAAGAGAAGAAACACATGAAATAATAATAATAATAACAACAACAACAACAAAGAGAAGAAATAGATGAAATGAAAAGGAAAAGAAGTGAAGATATCAGATCGGAAAGGGAAGAAACAGACCGTCCATCTCGACGATGGGGTTGGTGACCTTGATCTTCTGGAAGCCCATGGCTGGCGTTCTGATCTGAGAGGTAGAGAAGGTTAGGTGAGAAATGAGTAATGCGAAGAGATAGAGTCCAGCGAAGACGAGTAGGAGTTGCTTCTGCTGTTGCCGCACTATGTATCGTAGAGCACTAGTATAAGTAATGTTTGGGAAACCACACCTAATTATGAAAATTTATAAGTTTTTTGTTGAATATGCTTTTCTTTACCCTCATAATGTCTTTCAATTACTTCTTTGCCACATCCCTTGTACCAACAACATTGAACATAGCGACATTATTAACATTTCTAAATCTGTTCTTGCAAAAGATCAAGACTAAGATGACAACATAAAAGGTTGATTTTATAATATTTTTTAAAGAGTAATCTAATAAAAAGTAGAAAATTAATATGATGGTATCTTAATTTTTTAGCATAAAATTACATATTTATTTTACTTTTTTGGTAAAGGAAAATCATTATATATTGCCATAATTATAATTAAATTTAGTCCTTAAAAATATGTAATCATTAAAACTCTGTGTTCTGAAAATCGGACCGAACCAACCAGTCAGACCAAAAAACCGGTGAACTAATCACCTGATCGATTCAAATAAACCACAGAACTGGCTTGAAGAAAAATCAAAAAACTAGTCAAAAACCGGCTCACAGCAAGTCAAAAAAAAAAGCTTAATACAACATTATTTTAATTTTTTTTCTTAAAAAAAATAAAAACCAACCTAAAGTATTTATCATTTTTTATTTTAAATATAAACTTGTTTTTATTAATAAATATTGATGTGTATAGTTAAAACTTATACTTAAGTATCATGATATATTTAATTTGCACTTTTGTTGGTATTGTAAATGTAAAGAACCTATAAAATTATGTTTTATTTTTAATTTTTAGTATTATAAAATTATGATATTATGCTTTTTTAATATTATTTTATGTATTATTTAATTATTATTATTATTTTATTAATATTGGTTCAACCACGGTTGAACCAATGAACCTTGAACTAGTGTCTTGACCAATTCAATGACCGGTCCAATTTTAAAAACATTGTTAAAAACTTTTATACAATAGAATATGAATGGGTTTTAAATTAGGGATTTGGCTGAGGAAATGTATTTGAGAGAATAAAGTGCAATGATGTTTATTAATTAGAAAATTAATAATCGATTTTACAATTTTTTTTATAATTTATTATATCATGATTCTTAATTGATGATTTTATAATCAATGATTGTGAATATATTTTATTATCTAAAGTAATTATTTTTCCTTTAGAAAAGGCAAATATTTAAAATTGAGTTTAATAGGAATGACATATATTTTCAATCAATTAGAAATCATCTTTAGTATAACTTTTAATGTTGTTATTATAAAAATAAATAAATTTATCATATATAATAGTTTGTGATTAGATAACAGTATAAAAAATTTATACTATTATTATATATTCTTTAAACTATCATTTCATACACCTTTATGTTTGGAAGCTAGTCTTTTATTTTTGGCTAAAATATAATATTAGTCTCTGGAATTTTTGTTCAATTTGATCTTTTAAGTTTAAAAAATTTTACTTTAATCCCTTAAGTGTCTTTATTAAACTAAGTTGGTCCTTCTAACAGTTCATCACATTGTGACACATGGTAAACTGTAAGAAATGTCACATTAGATATGTGTTTGTTATGTCAGCCAAAATTAACACTATTAGTGAAAAAACTGATAAAATGACCAATTTAGTCTAATATAGACACTTTAAGAGAGTAAAAAACTTTTTAAATTTAAGAGATCAAACCAAAACCAAAAAATGAAATGAAGGACCAAAATTATATTTTAGTCTTTATTATTTTATTTTTCTTGGGTTACAAGAAGAAAGGAAAAACAAACACAAGATAAGCTACAGGTGTATGCAAATATAGAAACAAAAATCTGTATATACTATTGTATTAAGAGGTATTCTATTTTCGCATACAACTTGCACTATTATTAATTCATTTAAAAATTATAAGTAAATGAAAATAAATAATTTACCATTTTACATTTAAATATCTAAATAAACATATAAAAATTATAAAACTTTAAACAATTATATATGCAAAATAATTTTCATTACTTTATTAATGTTAATATTATATATATGAGGAATAAAATTAAATTTTGATTATTATTGTTGTCTGTATAGGCAGCGATACATTATATGATTAATTAAAAAATTCTTTATTGATTGATAAATATTAATGTTTAGGGCCTTTTGGATGGAGCCGTAAACAAATTTGGAATCAGATAGTTATTGATGATCCTGATACTTTCTTCAGTGTGGATGGGTTGTTTGAATTCGCAAATATGTTTTTAGTAATCAAGGCCAACTTTTTAGAGTCACTTGCTGGATGATATGGAAAGCGCAAAATCAAAACATTTTTCAAGATAGACAGTGGTCTATGTGGCAGATATTGAGTCAGATTAGAGTTCTCTACAACACCATTCAGTATTCAATCTCGAATCATAGCAGGAGAAAGGAACCGAGAGAAATTAAGTAGATTCCTCCAATGGAAACTTTCCTCAAGCTAAATACTAACGACAGGTCAATAGGCAATCCAGGTCCTTATGGCTTTGGAGGTTTAATTAGAAACTCGCTTGGTCATTGGATCACCGGTTTTTCAGGTGCTTGTGGGATGACTACCAATATGAATGCTGAACTTCTGACAATTTATAACAGTCTTCAGTTGGCCTGGAATGCAGATTACAAATACAAGCACATCATTTGTGAATCAGACTCTTTGTCTGCTATAAAATTGATCACATAGGGTGCACCATCCTTTCACCCTCAGGCTGTTATCATTTCGAAGATTCGATCTTTCCTCCATCTTCCTTGGGAGCTTAAAGTTCAGCATACCCTGCGCGAAGGCAACATGTGTGCAAATTGGCTTGCTAAGAGAGGTTCTTCTGCTAGAAATCATATTATTATTTTTGACGTTTCTCCTATACCTCTTGCTTCAGTTGTCCAAGCAGATGCTACACGGGTACGTTTTATTCGTTTGTAGTCTGTTTCTATGTTTCCTACTGATCAAAAAATATATATTAATTTTGATATATATTAAATATATAAAGAATAAAATTAAGTTTTGATTATTATTGCTTTATATGGACAACGATGCATGATATGATTAATTAAAAGATTCTATATTGATTGATAAATACTAATGTTAATATTAGATATATAAGGAATAACATTAAGTTTTGATTATTACTACTTTCTCTATAAACAATGGTACATGACATGATTAATTAAAATGGTAAAAATTCTGTAATCCATTAGAGTCGGCCTAGTAATAGAGTTGGAGTAATTTGTACAAAGGCATAAATTTAAATCTTATTGTCATCATTATACACAAAAAAATGGTAAATTCTCTAAACTAACTAAAATAATAATAAGTTTTATTGACTTCAATGCAAACTAGTGTTTTTTCTTGTGTATTATACATAATAAAAGTTTGTTTTATACAATTAAAATTTATAATAAATAAATATTTTTTAATATATAATGCAAGCTTTCTAGTGCAACACTCTAATGGTTCTTCATATCAACTTTCCAGTGTTCTTCCTTAAGTGTACTTAAGCTTAAATTTTGAGTGTGTTGCCTTGGCAGTATGAAAACACTTGTTCATCGATTAGAAGATAGAATCTTGAATTTTGATGTCTTTTTAGAAAGTTGGGACTACCAACTTCCTAAGTGTTAAGACAAGTTCTTTGATCCATTTTATGCAGGTTAAGCATCATTTTAATGCTCGTGCAAACAATTTTTTGTGGTAGCTTTTTGATTGAATATTTAGCTTTTTGATAAGTTTATTTTCTTCCTCATGTTCTTTCTTTTGATGAGACGAGCTATTCATGAATGATCTTGATCTTATAGTGGTGCAGCTCTATTTAGATGAGAATATCAGGCTTCAAGATGCTTATTCATTTGTCAAATCTTAAAGGTTTTAACATAGACTTTTTAAGAGGCTCTTCTAATCAAGATTCTAACAGCAAGCTCTTTAATATAGCTTTTGAGATAGTTTTTTGAACTCATTAAATGTGTTCTAAGCTTGAAGTAACTTCAAGGATATGACTTTGGGCTTCAAGGAACTTCAAGGATGTGACTTTGGACTGTGTGAGAATACTTAAGTGGAGTTTGAATGATAAGAAACTTGATTTTTTGAAATGATTGAAACATGTCTTACATCATTCTAATTGTAGACAAGTTGCTTTTGATCAAGGTTCAGTAACTTTCAAATTCACCAAGAACAACTTTCTCCTACTTGCTTTTTGATTGAATGTAGATCTTTATAAGCAAAATGCATGTAACTTTATAAACATGAAACTGCTTTTGGAGAAGATTATTTATTTCACATATTCCTTTTCATTCAAAACAAACTTCATAAATGATGAAAAAGTGATTAAGTAGAAGTAAGTCTATTAGAAAAAGCATACTTAAATGCTTAACATGAATCTTCTTTGTTGTAAGTAGTTTGTTTCTTACATTTCGAGATATATCAAAACTTTAGAATGATTGTTGAATGTGTTTTGGCACAAATATTCATGGATTCAATCAGATTTTGTCGTGATGTGCCACAAAATTATAATCAAGAAACATGCTTTCTAACCCATCATTTATAGCATCAGAACATATATCCAACTATTTAAGCACTAGTTCCTTCATTCTAATTCTTGTTTTGCGTCATAAAAATTGTAGTTTCTTTGCATGGTGATGCTAAATCTTTGTATCTATCAAAAAATTTGTTTTTATCACATTCTCAAGAAGATTCATTAGTAGTAACCATTTAGAAAGCTTAATACTTAATTCAGATGGTTTGTTACCATTAAAACTATGTAGTATATATAAGGGATTTGAACCTAATAATTACCTCCCATATGAGTATTTAGGTACATATATTTTTTTAAATGTAGGTATGGAATGGATATTATAATACCCTATTTAGATGTACCTATTAACATCTTACACAAAATAATTTCTTCAAATCATATCAAAATATTCATTTTATTAAGTTATTACAATTTAAGTAATTTTGTATGCCTTTCAAAGTTTGAATGACTTAATATCACAAGTGTTTGGAATAATACGAAATCAATATTAAGTAAAATTTTAAAGCACCAAATTTAAGCAAGACAAAGTCTAACTTATAAAACTTATTTGTACATAATGATTAGTTAACAATATTATTAGAGTTTAATAGTTATGCATTGTTAATGTAAAAAAAAAAAATTACACTATTGACCAATCAAAAATCATATTTGGTATGATTTTTAAGTAGGTATTGTAAAAAGTCAACAAACTTACCATATATTATGGTTTGTGATTAAATAATAATATAAAACTATTTCACACTATCAATACATAGTCTATTTTCTCTATTTATTAACCCTCACAAAGTGATTAATTCATGATATGTAATATATAAGTTCTGTAGAGAAAAAAAATCCAATCAAACTTTTTACAATTTCAATCACACATAAAAATAATTAAAAGTAAGAGTTTGAGGTCAAATGCTTCCGGTTCATAAATTTAAAACTATTATTAACAAATTATAAATTTAAATTAAATAAATATACAAATATATTTTTATTAAAACATGCAAAAGTTTGGGTTCACCTTATACTAATATTACGTATGTAAACAAAATTCAAATAATTAAAGAAACATACAAAAGTTAAATTAAAAAAATGTTATTCAAATTTTCTTTTTATTAGGACTTGTAATGATAAAATTATAACTAAATAAAAAAGTGTACTAAATAAGTTTTTTTTAAGAGATCACGTTATCTTTTATGAGAAGCAATTTAGTTAAAGTCAAGTAGGTTTTTTTTTTTGTTACCATGTTTAAGGTAACCAAAAAAACTATAACATGGTAACCAAGTTGAGTAGTTTTTTTTAGCTTAAATATGTTTCTAGTCCTTATAATATAATTGTTTATGTTTTTAGTCCTTACAAATTTTTTCTTGTGATTTTGGTCCTATAAAATTTTATTCTAGGATTTTTATCCTTAATGGTATTTTTTAGTCCTTATAAAATTGTAAACTTTTGATATCGCTCCATCTTATATTATAAGATATTCATTTTAGTCCTTATTATTTAAGAAACATCATGTTTGTTTGCCAATATATGGTTGTCACTTCTTCAATAAAGATTGTCAAGGACTAAAATCGTAAAATAAAATTTTACAAGACTAAAATCATGAAACAAGTATATTATAGGGACTAGAAACATATTTAAGCATTTTTTTTCAAAAGATCTTCATTTATTTACTAACATTATGTTGATCCGAGTGGAATTAGACTCGAAATTCTCAAGTAACGTCTCATATTCAAGCCTTGTAGGTGGGAAAATGTGATTGGGAGGGAGAATCCCACTAAGGGTGGTTAACTACATTTCTTGGCAGAGATTAGTCATCAACAAAATCGTGGATATTTCATACTTATAGCATGGTAACAAAAAAAAATTCTAAACTAATAACATTTATTTGGGTTGGTTTGGTTCGAGTTTAAATTTTTTTTGGTTAATCCAAATCAAATCAATCTAATTAAGATCGAGTTGGTGTGGTTTGAATCATTGAGTTATGATAAAAAAATAAATTATTTTTCGTTTTTATCTTCATTCACTGTCTACTTTATATAAATTTTAATTTTGTATTAAGGAAAGGTAAAATATTTCTTATTTTTTAATGACTAATTATTTATTTTATTTAATATTTAATTTTTCTATAGTTATCGCTTTACATATCTCATCAATTTCTTTACCTAAAATATGATAAAAAAAAATTACATAATAAACATGACCAAATAAAGACACTTGGTAATATTACATAAGTTCATAAAAGATCAAAATGAATGAAAAGAAAGAAAATACAAAAGTAGAAGAAAAAATTATGTATTACACGGAGGAAGAACTTTGTCGCCCATAATGGTCTTACCTAGCTTGAACAGGATTATTTCCAGTGGAGGATACTTACGATCTCTACCCAAAAATTTATGTATTAAAATTTGAAATGAATTAATCTAAAAATAAAAAAATACTTGATCGAGCTATTGGATTGATTTGAATTGAAAGAAAATAAATTCAAGAACCAAATCAATTATAATTGACTTGATTCAAATTTAAAGCGAAAATAACTAATTAATTAAACTAATTTGAATTAATTTAATTGATATAGTTTAGGTTGTGAAGTTAATTAAATCAATCCGTTTTGATAAACCGTCCTTAATTTAGTTTTATAATAAGTTGAACTATGTTCGATTTTTACTCCTTCAAGAATCAAGATTTTTTCAAATTAATTAACTCATTATTTTAAAAATCAAATAATTTTAGTCCTCCCATCATTTTTGTTTTTACTTAAAATCTTTATATTATGATTTTTATCTAAACATTTGGAAGGTTTACGATTGATTGATTTGATATATGAAATAATTTTATAAATTTAGAAATAAGAAACTTAGTTGAAATTTGAAATTTGATAAAGTTTAAGAAGTTATAAAATATAAGATTCAGATTTGAAGAAAGAATTTTATTTCTTTTTTTTTTTTGTGAAATTGATATTTTTATTGGTATATTTTGAGTAAAATACAATTTAATGAATTCTATTTATAACACATTAAGTAAAAAATGAGAATTTGAAGATTTTAGGTAGAAAATAAAAAATATTTCCGTTTAATTTAAAAAATAAAAAATACTTAATTAGCTAAAAAAATTAAGGAATCAAAATAATACAAAATATAAATTAGAGCAACTAAAAACCAGACAAATAGTAGCTAGATAAGATTGTATATCTATCTATTAGATTAATGAGTAAATTACACTGACACTTACGAGATTTTTTGAAATTATACAAAATCTCCTTATTTTTATAATATTTACAACAATTTTCCTTGTAAGGATATATAATATAATACATTTTTTTAATAATCAAGAAAATTAATGTAATATATAAGATGTTGGTGTAATATTTTTTAAACAATTAAGAAAATTAATATAGAAATAAAAAGAAGAAGAATATCAAGAAAATTTTGACAAAAATATCAATGTAATTTACTCTAGATTAATTAACACGAATGTCATCCATATCTTGGAGCAATTTCCAAATTTAATACCACGGGGATTGTGCAGAGAAAACAAAACTTGAAGGAGGTTTAATCAAAAATAAAAAATAAAATTGAAGGAGGTAAGGTAACTCATCTTCCAAAAAAAGAGGCAACTCGATCAACGGCAAAAGTGTAAATAAAACGGTTAAGAGTGGCAATGACATACCGATATATAATTTGGTCAACCATAATGTCTCTGATCACACCATTGGCTAGGCAGTGGTTAGCACAGTCACGATTCAGCTGCCTCTTTAGTCCTACCTAACTCCGAGGAAAAATTATTGAATGCTTTTATACAGGCAATCTCTTTTTTTATTTTTTTAGGAAAAATCATTGTTTTTTATTTTTAAGTTTATTACTAGTATTAATTTTTATCTTTTATTACTATTAATTTTAATTTGCTATGAATAAAATCAAAATTAAAATCAATTCTAAAACCCCACCAATGTTTTTAAGATTAAAATGTTTAAAATATAAACAAAATGACTAATTTTTTTTTTCCTTCTCTAGACTGAACTTTTAGAAAGTACTACACTAACATGCAATAATTCTCACCTCTAATAAGGACCTACTGACCTCAGTTTTCAAAGGAATGATTATGCATAATATCAGGCTGATTTTGAGTAAAATTTAAAATTATATTAATTAAAATTAATTGAATTAAATTTAATTATATATTTTCTTCAACTTTTTTTTATAATCATGCTATAAGTGCGAAATATTCATTGACTTTATCAATGGCTAATCTTTATTAAAAAATTTGATTGATCACTTTTAATAAGATTTTCTCTTTTAACCACTTTTTTTTTCTATTTACAAAATTTAAATCTGAGACACTGTTTAAGAAATTCAAACCTAATACCACTTAGACTACGACATATTGGTATATTTTCTTCAACTTAAACCAACTTAGTCAAACGACCCATGATCAATCTCTATATTAAAATATATTTAAAATAACTATAGTCATATTGATGAGGTCAAAACGACCAATGATCAACCTTGTTTTTATTTTTTTTGTCTGATCCCTTTCTAAATGTCAATTGTCCAATAATGTATGTATCAGGTTTGATTCTTTCTAGATTGTCGATAAGGCATTTACAGTAATAATGTACGTTGTTACAATAATAATAATAATAACAATCGTCGAAGAACATTAAGAGGAAAACGAGAGAAAAAGACAAGCATTTTTATTTTCAATTAGGGGAAGTATATACTAATAAAATTAAAATAGAAGTCAACAGCACAAAGGTTTGGTTTGACCATTATTGTCGATTGTTCCAAATACCCATTTATAAAATGTTAGACGTAATTTTTATACATAATAAACGTTCAACAATTTATTATATATCAATAAAAAATAAGTTCAAATTTGCTTTTTTTTGTATTCTTAAAAATCACGATAAATAGGATTTAGGTACATTATCAAAATATTCTTATTTATATTTGCATTAGAAAAAAAATTGTACTAGATTCATATTTATACACATAACAACTCATTCATATGTATATTAATAAGTACTTATATATCTAGATTTTGACACATTGTCTGAATTTCAATTAAATAAAGGCGTGAGGTATATTTTAAGTCCCTACAAATGTGATTCCGTTCGTTTTAGTCCGTGCAAAAATAATTTTTATGTTTAGATTCCTGACATTTTCTTATTGTCTTTTTTAGTCCTTATCATTAACTCTAGTTAATTTACTGCTGACAGACTAACAAAATAAAGTATATGAATTAAGATAATTAAAGCAATGAAGAATATTTTAAATTAAGATAATTAGATTATTTTTAGGTACGTAATTCAATAAAGTAATGTATAATATTTTATATAACATAAGGTAAATACATATAATTTACTTTTATAATTTCTTTTTGATATATTATATTGTTCTTACTATTCCATCATTACTTTATTTTAACATTATATGTTTTTCTTAAAAATTATAATTTACTTAGATGCTTATAATTTATTTTTAATATATCATTTTGATGTTATTTTTTTACATTTCAATTCATTAATTTTGACTAATTGTAATATAACTTATTCTTTAATGTATCACAAGCATGATTTTGTCTTCAAAGAAAAAGTAATATTTTAAAAAGTAAATTATAAGTGTCCTAAGTAAATTATATATATTTTTTTAAAAAGTACAATGTTAAAAGTAAATTAGTGAATTGATAAGTAAGAATAATATTAAAAGTAATAAAAAATACTGTTCATAATATATTAAAAATTATAAAAAATTATAAAAGAAAATAGTATGCACCTTATTTGTATAAAATAATAAATGCATTACTTAATTAAATTAGGCACCAAAAATGATTAATATAATCATCTTAATTTAAAATATTCTTTGTTATCTTAATTATTTTAATTAACATTCTTTATTTTATTAGTCATATTGGCACTAAATTAACTAGAGTCAATGGTAAGACTAAAAAGAACAATAAAAAAATGTCAAGGATCTAAAAATAACAAAAAAACTTGCAAGGACCAAAATCAGACAAAATCATATTTGCAAGGACTTAAAACATATTTAAGCCTTAAATAAATATATTTGTACTTTGATGAGTTTTTTTAACTAATTAGTAAACAAAAATGCTTACTTTAGTATTAAAATTAGATAGAATAGTCTATATATTGACAGTGTAAATAAATTTTATATTATTATCTAATCACATATCATCATGTAAGCAAGTTTATTGACTTTACAATAATTATCTTAAAAGTCATATACACTGTGATTTATGATTGGTTAAATAGTGTAAAAAATTTATAATGATGGTGTATAACTATTAAACTCTTAAAATTAACTACAAAAATAATAGAATAAAGAACATAATTATTTTACCCAAAAAAAAAAACATAATTAAAAATGAATGTACTTATAAAACATAACAACATTTGTGGGCTTTTTCACCCCAGAGGGGTAATTTTTTTAAAAAAAATTATCAAAATGGGTATTTTTTGAAAAAATTCCCAAATTGGGGGAAGTCGTGTTTTGCAAATACGACTTCTGAATCCGAAGTAGTATTTGAAAAACAAGACTTCCCTTTTTGTTTATGAATTTTTAAGAAGTTGTGTTTTTAGAAACATGAGTTCAATATTTAAATTTTTTTTTATGCTGCAAAAGGGAAGTTGTATGTCCCAAATACGACTCTTTTTTTTTTTTTTGCTTAAGTCTTATTACAGAGGCAAGACTTCACCTTTTGTTTTTTTTTTTGAAGTCGTATGTAGGAGTTGAGACTTCACTTTTCTATTTTTTTTTTAAATTTCATGGTGAAGTTGAGTTTGAAGAAAAAGTCGTTTGGGGCTAAACCGATAATAAAGTTCAAGCTTCTCTCGTAAGCTCCTCTTTTTTTCAATTTTCCAAAAACCACGACT
Organism: Spatholobus suberectus; assembly: GCA_004329165.1. Lineage (NCBI taxonomy): Eukaryota > Viridiplantae > Streptophyta > Magnoliopsida > Fabales > Fabaceae > Spatholobus > Spatholobus suberectus. Next base: position 7,308 of record QUWT01000494.1, on the reverse strand, counting down.
TCAATTTATTTTTTTTATTTTTTAAAGAGAGCCGTATTTGGCAAATGAGACTTCATGTTGAAGTCTCATTTCCCAAATGAGACTTCACTTTTTGGCATGGAGTCTCATTTGGCAAATGAGACTTCAACATGAAGCCTTATTGCCAAATACGACTTATTCAATATATTTTTTTTATAAAAAATCAAAGTCTTATGTTGGGAAACATGACTTTATCCAAAAAATATAAAAATATAAAAACGTAAATCGTGTATATGAAGCACGACTATGTGTCAAGTTTTAAAAAATATATATATAAAAATTGAAGTCTTGTTTGGGAAAGACGAAGGGAAGTCTCCTATTAAAAGTACAACTTCCGATTCAAAAGTCATATTTCCCAAACTTACCTTAATTTGGGAATTTTTTTTGAAAAATATTCATTCCGGTAATTTTTAAAGAAAATTACCTATCTAGGGTAAAAAAGCCTTATTTTTCTAATAATGAGAATCATAGACACTATCAAAATAATCAATGGTATCTATCTGAATTATTAAAAAAATGTGAATATAGTAACCTTTGCTGCACTTTTACTATATTAAAAATTACTATGCTCACATTAAAAAGTGCCTACATACGACTTCAAAAAATAAAATAAAATAGTGAAGTCTCATCTCCTACACGTGAGTTTAAAAAAAAAAAGACTTCAGCAAAAAAAAATATAAAAAAAATAAAAGTCGTATACGGGAAATATGACTTCCCTTTTTCAACATAAAAAAAAAAATTTAAATATTGAAGTCGTAAAAAAAAATACGAAGTGAAGTCTTGTTTTTCAAATACAACTTTGGATTCAAAAGTTATATTTGCAAAACACGACTTGTCCCAATTTGTGAATTTTTTCAAAAAATACCTATTCTAGTAATTTTCAAAAAAAATTACCCCTCTAGGGTAAAAAAGCCACATTTGTGCATGTATGGGTAAAATATATTATACTATTCAAACTCACCTCCGTACCCATAATTAAATTTTTAGAGTAATTATTTAAGAGTTTAATTACTATGTAGTGTCAGTGTAAAAACTTTTATAGTGTTGACCAATTAAAAATCAACTTTAGTATGACTTTTAGGGTGATTATTATTAAAATCAATAAACTTACCATATATGATGGATTATGATTGAATAATAGTATAAAATTGCTTTACACTGTCTATTTTCTCATTATTTAAACTTAAGCTCATTGAATAGGTAAAAATTCTACTCATTACAAATAATATTTACAAGAATCTATTAGTTGATTAAATGGTTAAAAGGTGACCCTTTTAATTTTACTTCTATAAATTAAATTCGGGAACAGATCACACATACATCTATCTTTTGGCTACAATATATAATTATAAACTAATTAGTATGAATATATTATTTTTTAGCAAGTTTTTGAGAGTACCAACATATAACATCTAAGTTTAAGAATTAATTATTTTCGAAATTCATTGTTAAATTTAATTAATTTTAAGAATTATAACATTACATTTAAAAATGATTATACTAAATAATCACGTCCCTAATGTAATATAATTATGTTTAGATGATTTGAGAATGATTTTTTAATTCAGTTGTAGCAATTTTTTCAATTAATATTTTTTATTGAGTTATTGATTTTACCACCCCAAATAAAGTGTGGGTAGCAAGTGCGGATATGAGTATATAAGTACCTGGTGAACATGGAGATTAAAGTTGCTACCTGCGTAGGTATGGGGTCAGGTATTTTTCAAACGCGAGTATGAGTATAGGTACTATAGTATCCTACCCAAACCCTATTCATTGCCATCCCACGAGTTGGATTGGTTCAAATTTAGGGTAAAAGTAAATCCAAATTAATCATATAACCAATTCAATTAAGATCTAATTGGTTTGATTTGGATCATCAAGTTAGGATAAAAAAATTATTATAAGTTTTTATCTCTAATTATTGTCTATTGATATAATTTTTTAATTTATATTAATGCAAGGTAAAATTATATCTAGTTCTTTAATGACTAAACATTTATTTGTTTAATAATTATTTTTTCTATAGTAATCACTTTATATATCATTAATTTCTTTAGTCAAAATATGATAAAAAAAATTACAAAATAAATGTGACCTAATTAAGACACTTAGTAACATTAGATAAGATCATAAGAAGATCAAAATGAATAAGAAGAAAAAAGACAAAAATAGAAGAAAAATTTAAATACTAAAAGTTTAAAATGTGTAAACCTAAAGTTAAAAAATAATTGATTAAGTCATCGAGTTTATTTCGGTTTAAAAAAAGATAAATCCAATGCCTAAATTAATTATAATTGATTTAATTTGAATTTGAAGTGCAACAAACTAATTAATCAAACTAACTTGAACCAATTTAATTAATTTAGTTTAAATTGTCGAGTTCATTGAATCGGTTCGATCCATAAACACCCTATATTTTCTTTTTGTGCATGTATACAATAATCATACTGAGATTAAAATATATGACGTCATACATACTATTCTAACTCTCATTACTAGACTTACCTTATAGGGTTTAAACACCCTATGTTCGTTGTTTTACTAGTGCTCACTCTCTTTCCTGAATATTTAATTTTTTTATATATCTCTTTCCTGAATATTCTATGAATTATTCTTTATTTAGGTGGGGCATCCGGGGTCGGCGTTAGGTATGTTGCGAAGTTCTGAGATAGAGATTCGAGAATGGTAGGACACTATATTAAAGCGCAAAAGATCCTTAGGATGGGTTGTCCAAGGATCTTCCCCACGTTGAGACTTAAGGGCATAGCTCCTTCCATATGCTTACCCTTTTTATTTAGTATTTACTATATCATACATAATTTTTTATAGTCATATCAATTTTTAATAATAAAATCTGTCAACACACGATTTCAGAATAAAATAGATGATAGAGTTTTTAAAAATAACTTAATTATTTATATTAAAAATGTTGTTTTTAATATTATCAATTATTAATGGGCTTGAGTTCAAAAAATACCATTAAACTCAATTTTTAAAAGAATATTGTAAAATTTTCTCTTTTATTCATTTTGATTGACATCTTGCATAAAAGTGTTAATCATTATGAATTCTTTAATTATTAATTAAGTTCAATATATTAGTTTAGAAAATTTTATTTTTTGTCTTTGTATTTATCCTCTAAAAAGAGGCTAGGTGGGAATTAGTTTATTATTATGATGACATTATTATGTAAAGAGTTAAATATGTTTTTGTCTTTGAACTTTTCGCGATTTTGTTTTAATCCTTATTCGAAAAGTTGACCGGTCATAGTCCCTAATCATTTTCTTTGTTATCACTTTTAGTCCCTATTGTTATCTTGCTTTATTATCCGCTGATGTGTTCACTCACCTGGCAAATAAGGTGCTGCTGCGTTGGTTAAAAATTAAGTTGGTGTACAGGTTGCTATTTATAATTTTTTAAAGTTTTAAAAAATAAAAATATTAATTATAATTATAATATTTAATATTTGTGAAAGGTTTTTTTTTAAAACTTATCAGCCCATTGCTATAATGACGAAGTAAGTTGTCTTCCCACTGGTTACTATGATTCATTAGTCTACAGAGAGTTAGCTTCCCACTCGTTACTATGCTTTGCTTGTCCAACACAACATGCCACCAATGTGAAGTGGAGAATTGTCAAGGTTGAGAAAGGGTCATGATGTCGTCGAACTTGTCATTGTCAGCTATTATCACGAGATAGAGAAGATGTTTTTGTGGTGAATAGAGAGGCACTTGTAACCTCTCCAAGTGCAAGGAATCCTGGAAGGATGTTTTGGGGTTGCCATAACTAGAAGGTGATGCATTGGCTTTATGAACTATTGAATGCCCATTTTGATTTAGTTTTTTTTTTTTTACTACTTTCGGAGAAGGGAATCCTTTGTGATTATTTTAGGTGGGTTGATGAAAACGATGGTGGAATGGATGGCATTGAAACAAGTAGCAAAAGTTGTTGAAGAACACAAGAAGAAGATTTGTAAGTTGTAGAATAAGCTTATTGTTGAAGGGAAGAAGGGGAAAGTTGGTCTTGGTTGTTTGTTGTTGTTATGGTGTTGTGGCCAAATGACCTTATTTGGAGGCATGTTTTGTCTACTAAAATACACTTATGCAAAGGTAGCAATAGGGTATGGGTAACATTTAAGTGTCTAGAATGACTATAATAAGGTCGGGACATGTTGAGTGTTTTGGATGACTATAAAAGTGTGTATTAGCTTACTGTAATGCAGCTTATTGGGTGCTAATGGTACTGCAGCTTTTTTGTTTAGTTAATCAATCATGTAATGTGCTGGCCAAATGTTATTAAGTTAATAGTTATGATTACCCTTTTATAGTAACTTTAATTTGATACCCTATTTATGAGTATGTTGATTTGTTACCTTGTTAATGTTAGTGATTAAAAAGCACATTGTTGATTTGGTTTTAATGACATTAACATGATATTGTGGTTATCTGTGCAAGTATCCTTAATACCTTGGTTATGTTTCAGTCATATTAAAGTAATCTAGTTTCACTTACAATATTAATGACAATAATTGAGGCTTCTAACTTTATCAAGTTTATATCAAAATTGATGCACTTCATGATTCCCAAATAGTGGCTTCATTTATATAGAAAGGAATAAAGACAATGTTTGTTACATCCAAAATGTACCATATGGAATTACATCTTTACTATACCATATGGATGGTAAAAACATCCAAAATATCCCAAACGGATGTTTAAAACATCCAAAATATACCAAAAGTATAAGGACATCGAAAATGCTATTACTTACACTCAAAATATACCAAAGGTGATAGCAAAATACCCATACACCAAAATGCTATTACTTACATCCCAATAATTACATCCAAAATACCCATACTCCGAATACCAAAACCAATCAAAACCAATAAAGTCATTAATAATCGAAATATGTGAACTACATTGGGATATCAAGATTGCAGGACGTTGCTGCCAAAACCAAAATAGCCCTAATAGTGTCTAGTTTTTCTTCATGATCTTGGATCTTGACACTACTTGCACATAAGCCAAAAAAGGGTTTTCAAAAACCTTAAACAAAAAAAAAAAAGAAGCTTTCTGACCGGCATACTTTCATTGCAAATAACAACCCAACCCCACATACTTTCACTGTAAACAACAATAATGATGGGGTTGATAGTGACAGTGACAATGGTATTAGTGTTGACAACAGTGGTGGTGTTGGTGGCGACGATAGTAGTGGTGAAATTGGCAGCATGCATGACGACGACGATGATAACAGTAGTGGTGACAATGATAACAGTAATTGCGACAGCAACGACAACAAAATGGTAGTGACAACGACAATGAAATGGTGCCAGTGGTGACAACAATGGTGGTGGCGATGATAGTGGTAGTGGTGGTGGCGGTGGCGGCAACAACGGTGATAATGAATTGTTTTTCATGGTAGAATTTACAAAAGGTTAAGAGTGTTTAGTGTGTCAAAGTATTAAGTGTGTGAAAACAAAAAGAAAGAATGTTTTAATATTTAAGCTTTTGTTTTATTTTTAATATTTAATTTAATGCTATATATTTTTTCATCCCTGCAAATATGTTACATTTTGGTTTTAGTTCTTGTAATTTATTTTGTTTTGTTTCTAGTCCCTATAAATTATTGATGACTTGGCACCCTTATTGATGTGGCATGATGATGTCATCACACTACATAAAAGGTGCTTTTAATAACATTTGAAAAATGTTACTAAATTATGAATAAATGTTATTAATATACTTTTGCGACATTTTATCAAATGTTGTATCAGGCCTATATTGCTAAAGCCTTTTAGAAACATTTTTATATACTAATAACAACATTTTAAAAAATGTTACTAATTTAGCATTTGTAAATTTTTACATATTAATAGCAACATTTTAAAAATGTTACCAATCTAACATTTTGTAACATTTTAAAAATGTTGCTAAGTTAATGTAATATTTATAAAAATGTTACTAGTTAATTATATTAGAACATAAAGTCACATGGTCAAAATAGAATTAGTTCCAAGCTGAAAATTTCAATATTATAAAGACACAGCCACTGAACTAAATAAACCAGAAAAGAATCATATAATTCACATACAACTAGACAGAATATATACACATCAAGTTTTCTTCTACAATAAAGTACGTAGTACATACAACATTTTCCTTCTTGCTCTTAGCACCACACTTTCAGAGAAGTTAAGAAAGCTACAAACGAGAGGACATTGAAACTCTAAACATATATAATTTTTTTTAGCATGAAACTAATTATTTTAATAATTAACTGGCTACCACTCAAGCTATAGACCAGTTAGAGTATTTACAACATTGCAAAGGGGTGGCCAGCTAGCTGAGACTGATATAAGAAAAACAATTTAAAACTCCAACAGATGTACAGCCAGGCCCAAAGACACATAAATAATTTTCTCTCTTTCATATCTCGAACATATAAAACTCTTACTCTACCTACGAGAACATCGTAATGATATAAAAAATGTTTCTCCTATGTTATTTTCGATTTTACACTTTTTGTAAACTGTCAAATCCTAAGGCTCATATTAACCTAGTGTAAAGCCAAGTGTAAAAAATGATGACATGAAATAATGTATTAATGTGTGCTTCTGATTCTCCAGAAGAATAAAGTCTTTATAATATTTGAAGCAGTTGAATAAAAATATATAGTGAATTGCTTGATTGAAAAAATAATCAGCAGGTCATATATATATATTATAAAAAAATTAGTAAATTAATTTATTTTACATAAAATTATTTTGGATAATAAAAATATAAATATATTATATATATATATATAAACTTGCAAGAGATATTGAAAATAGGTTTAATTAAAGTTAATTTAAAAAATACATCTCATCAAATATTAATTAAATTAGTTGCGTGAAATGTTATAATGCAATCATAATATGACTTTAAATGTTTGAATGTAATATTAAATGTCTGAGAAATGGAGAAAAAGAAATAAATCAGGGGTTTTATTACAAGTATTTATTTGGATTTGATTATATTTTCACATTATAATATATTTCCAAAGCAAAAAATATTTATAATCTCATCTCTCTTTTTTTTTTTTTTGACGTGATAAGAAAATAAGATTATAATTTATTACAAAGGAAAAAAGCTTCTTTTTTTTTTCTCAAAAAGATTTTGAAAATAATGATTAAAAGTTAGCTAATTTTTGTTTTCTCATTTTATTTCTAATAATTCATTAATTTAAATGCAAAATCAACTACTACAAATAACTTTATACTTATTTTTTGAAATTTTAATAAAG
>QUWT01000492.1:0-49627 GCA_004329165.1 Spatholobus suberectus | reverse complement strand
TTATTAAGTGGAGTAACTTTACTAAAAGTTAGTTTGGGAGTAACCTGATCTCCACTATATAGTAAATAAGTAAAGAGTTATAAAGAAACAAGAGGCCCATATGTGTTTATTCATTTAAATGTAAATTTATACCAATTAATTTGTTTAAGTAGAAATTTATACGCATGCGTAATTACCTTTATTATAACTCATATATGCTTATTCACTTTAAGTGTAAATTTATACCAATATTGTTGTTCGTATGCCTAATTACCTCTAATATATATATATATATATATATATACATAATTTCGGTATCCTAAGTTTTAAATTAAGTAAAGAGTTAATAAAAGAAACAAGATGCCCATATATGCTTATTCATTTAAATGTAAATTTATACCAATATTATTGTTCAAATGCCTGTATATATATATAATTTTGGTGTCCTAATTTTTTAATTAAATAAAGAGTTAGAAAAAGAACCAAGAAACCCATATATGCTTATTCATTTAAATGTAAATTTATACCAATTAATCCATTTAACTAAATTTATGCCAATATATGTTGTTGTATTCCTAATTACCTTTATTATACATATATGATTTTAGTTTCCTATTTTTGTAATTAAGTAAATTTTGGTATTCTAATTTTTTAATTAAGTAAAAAAGGAAATAAGAAGTGCAAATGCCTGCACACTTTGGTCCAGATTCCCTTTCTTCTTTTGCGAAGAGAGGTGGCGAGCAAACAAGGACACGCTACTTTTACAAAGAGAGACACTGAGAGAGACACCTTTTGCAAAGTGACAAAATCCTAATCCCCTTCTTTTACAAGAGAGCAAACCCTAAACCTCTTCTTTTATAGTGTTAACACTCCATTTGCATAATGCTGGCACGCTTATCAAGACGACGCTGGGAAAGGTCTGTTAACTCAACTAAACCCTTCCTTTATGTTTCTAATTTTTCGATTATCTATTTCATAAACCATAATTTCTCCCTCACTGTGCTATTTGCCACTCAGACTAGACAAATTGCTTCACCTTTGTCACCCACTACAAATCGGGTGTTTTCATTCTCACTAAGGTAATGTTTTGTGTTATCTATTCAGGATGTGAATTAAATTGAGGACATTAAAGCACAATACGCTATTATGTGTGTTTGAGTCATTATTATGGCTTATCTTTTTTTAATCATTTTCAATTATTTTGAAGCATAAGGTTAAGTTTAGCTCAAGGTTTTTATAATTGAAGTAGCCTCCAGGTATCATAAATATGGTTTCATCTAAGATAGCTTTGTGAAAATAAATTACTATAGAGGTTGTAAGAGGTATTGTGTGGGGACATTGTAAGTTCTTTTTTGGGCCACAGAATAATACTGAAGTCTTTTCAATAGACATTTTTTCACAATAATGTCTCTTCCAACATCCATGCTATTAACGTCATCCACTATCAAAGCCGCCACCTCATCTGATGTAGGAAAATTGTACACCTTTGCATCCTTATATCTACTTAGAAACAACCTCAAGCTCAAATTTGAGGCATTGTCATGTGTTACAAAATCTTTAACTCTTCTAAAAGATGAGCTAAAACATTCTCATCATCAATCACTTTAGTCAAATCTTGAATTAGTGATTTGTCAAATATTTTAGAATCTTTCTTTAACCTACAAAAACAATAAAATTATAATAAAAAATAATCAAAGCTTATCATTAACAATCAATAATGCAAATAAAATAAAGGTTCATGAGACAATACTCAAAGTGTTGAATTCTATTTTGTAGCTCATTTTGTGTGTCATAGATATAATTGTGCAAACTTTGGAACACATCCATCTTCTCGGCAAACTTCCGATGCGATGATAGTTTTGCCTACTAAGAATAAACTAAGGAGGACCACCTCCATCATTGATTGATGATTCAATCTTACCTCTTATCGAAGTAAATGAGAACTGCTATTGTATGCTTTAATATTTTCTTTAAAATATGGCTTTTATGATCTTTTCTAGAAATTAATGATAAGAGCAAATCTAGAGGTCTTTTCAACCATGGGATTTGTACTATTCCCTTTGGACAGCATATTGAAAAATTAACTTCTTTCACTTTCTTGACCTTTTCAGATCTTTCTTGAAGCCATACCTGAGCCTTCCAATGTTGATATTCAATAGAAGGTTGTCCAAAGTTAACACATTCTGTAACAATTATTTTGTAGGAAATCAGCAGTTGTGTTATAGTGTATCTTGAGTTTATACACTGAAACAATAATTGATCATAGAATTTATCCAAAACTTTGATTATAAAGTGTACCTTGACTTTCACCTTTGAATATATTTCAAAATGAAAATGAGATGTAATGTAATCAGGAGATAGAAGATCTGACATTAAACAAACAAATAATCAATAAAGAGAAGTATATGATAATAAATTTGTTTTTCAAACTTAAGCAAATCTCACTGATATTGGGCTGCTCCTTCTAATCTTCTTCATCGAAATTCAATCTAGCGGTGCCAGCTTTGTGCATTTTATGTGTAGGTTGTTTGATATATTTTCCATAATTCTGCCATGGAGAGGGATTTAATACAATTGCAAATGTAGAAGAAGAGCATCCATTTGATGTAGGGACAGAAACAGAACATTGTTTTGCACCTGTTATATATATATATATATATATATATCAATCCAAATGATAAATTTGATATTTTCGCAAATATATCTTAACGCAATATTTGAAATATGTAGGTGGTTGTCCTAACTTGAGGGAGTTCTACAAGAAAAATGATTAATCTTCCGACCATCCATGTTGGCAGAGGTAACAACTGGAGAAACAACAGATACATCATATGCTTGGCAACTCTTTCTTTTTCCAAAATGTTGGTGCTTCCATCATTATGGCTTCCATGATAAATTCCCAATTTACTTCCAACTGTTATGTTTCCTGCTTCTAGAAAAAATATATCAATCCAAATGAAAATTTTGATATTTTAGCAGAATATATCTTCACATGTATATTTCAAATATGTAAGTGGTTGTCTTAACTTGAAGGTGTTTTGGAATTAAAATGATTAATCTTTAACACAGCATCCATGTTTCCAGATGTAACAATTGGAGAAAGAGGAGATACATCTTATGCTTGACAGCTCTTAATTTTTTCGTAAATGCTTGTGTTTCAATCATTATGGGTGCCATGATAATTTCCTAATATATTTCTATTATTATGTTTCCTGCTTCCACAGAACATACATGAATAAATGATTTTGAACATATCCAAATCGTGTAAATGAAGTATTTACCATTAGATAATGTGACAATGGGCTTCTATTTTCTTTCTCGAGCCTTTTATTACAATGAGCAGCTTGGAATTGTGTTAGTATCATATTTTCATCTGAACTCAATAACATGCATAACGTAACTCCATTAGTAACTAATCAAATAGTTTAAAAAACTCATACATGAAGAACGTAACAAACCTGTCATGATAATTTTTTTCTTGCCCAGCTTTTGATTGATAATCATCTTCCTTTTGATTCTAGCATTTTTAGAAGTGCTACCTTTCATATTCTAGCAGAAAATGGGTCTCAAATGGGGTTGCAAGCTTGGTTGTAATGTATGAATTTAATTTTTCACAATTCATTGACCTTTCAATAAAAAAATGGGTATCAGATTTTTGTTCTCCATGCCTTGCTTTGTACAGTACCTATCGTAGATGTTATACATGTTTTATCCAATGCTCATATTCAGCTTTTAAGAAGCAGGCCAAAATTTTACTATAAAACGTGTTTTGCTGTTCTCTTGGGCAGAACATACTGTGTACTTCTTGTTTTAAACAAAACAGATGGAAAAAAGAATAAAACAAAATAAGGGATTCAGAAGTTTGAATTTGCTATTATAGTTTATTTATATGAATAATAAATTTATATTTGCCATTATAGTAACGTATGAAGGTGAATTCCAAATTAGTGTATTTGGTATTTTTTTTCTTTAAGAAATTGCTATTCATTTAGTATTCAATTGATAATTCAAATTGATCGAAAATGATTCTTAGAATAATAATAATAATAGTAGTAGTAGTAATAATAATAATAATAATAATAATAACCCTCCTTAACTTAATTTATTGTGCAATTCGATCCTTTTTTTTAAAACCAAAAAAAAAATTGATCTTTTTTTAGACGTCATTATTTACTTGATACAAAAAAAGTAATCATGATTATTACATATCTGCTTCTATTTTTTAGTTATTGGGCTTTGACCCTGTTTATTAATTAACAAAATCTAAAACTTACTAAAAAAAATAATAAATCAATATTTATTGGGATTAGGCATGTCCACGCAGATTAAATTGTCATATTTTCAATATTTTTATTAATGAATTTATAAAAATTAAATTGTTTACATTATGAGATTTTTATCTTCAAAACAATGAATTATTATTATAACAATAAATTAAAAAATTAATTTCATCATAATAATTTGGATGTTAATATAATTTTGGATAAATTATTTATCCCCATGAGTTAAGTGTAAATTCTCCTATTTGATTTCATAAAAAAAAAAGTTCATCCCCATGAATTTTATTTCATATATAATTTCTATATTAATAAATTTACATATAGATATTAATGTATAAAATAAAATTAAATTTTTGAAGTAAAAAAAATCTTTAATAATTTTTTCTTGGTTACAAAATCTTCAATAGTTTAATTAAGTGAAAAATAATAAATAACAAATAATAACGATTTACCTAAAAATTGATTTAGGTCTTAAATTTGGATTAAAAAAATAACAAAAAGATAAATTTAATTTAATTTTTGGTTATGTAGTTGCGTTAAATACTCATAGGGAGAACTTTGTTACCCATAGTAGTCCTACTTGACTCAAGCAAATTGTCTTCCACTCGAGCAAGATTGCCTCTTACTCAAGCAGTATCGCCTTCTGTGAAGGATACCTGTGGTCTTTACCAAAAAAAAAAAAATCTTTATAGTTTTATCAAGTTTTTAATTAACTCTTTATAGTTTAAAACTTTCTATGAAAGTCCTTATAATTCTAATTTTTTTTTTATGAAATCCCTATAAACTAACACAGTTATAACTCTTATAAATCTAAATTTTAAATTGATAAATTTTTACTTTAAGGTGTTTAAATAGTTTTTTAAAAATATCTTTAATTCATATGAACATTAATTAATTCCTAAGCACAACAAAAGGTATTTATAACTTAAAGGTGATTAAAATCCTAATAAACTAAAACTATATAAATCTTAATTCTCTCATAATTAGATTTTTAGTTGTAAAGTAATTTAGTTTTCAAAAATTAGGTATCTTATTAAATAAAATTAAATATAAATGCAGTAAAGTAAAAAAATATAATTTAATCCTAAATAACATGAATATCCTAATAAAGATAGGAAAATACTACCGTTGGTGTACCATTGGACATGGATATTTGTAAAATTCAAATACTGCATAAAACTAATTTTCCTAATAGAATGCAAGTTCTAATCTTTGTAAATCTCTTCTAATCAAAAACGTGCATGTCGCGAAGATTAGAAGCATGCGTGTAGGTTTTTGATGCTTATTTAGTCTTTATACCTTAATGAATGCAGATTCTTCACACTCATGATTCAAATTCAAATACTGCATAAAGAAGTTTCCATCTGCCCTTTGAATAATGTAAAACTAATGTAAAACGTAATAAAAGAACATCATTTAGTGTTTCAACTTTCAAGCATTTTGATTTATGAAATTTCATAACTCCCCTTAAATTTAAAATCTCTATTGACACAAACCTTGGAAGAAAATACTGAAGTTATAAACCTACCACATAATAATAATAATCAGTCTTCAATTGAAGCTTTCATCAACCAACTTAGTAATAATAGTAGACTCGAGCCTGGCACTCACTCACTAGTAACTGCGTACTCCAGCTTAGAAGTGTGCCTAAATCCTTTCGATGGTTTAATTGTAGAACAAAATGAATATCTTCCCACAAATAATTCAGCTTACACTCCTAACGATACAATCCATGGAACAGAACAAAGCCACCAGGGAGCCATGACTATAGATTACAAACCAGAAATTTAGAAGATCAATATAAAAAGTTAACCAAACTCCATAAACCAACATTAACTCCCTAAACTAACATTCAAACTTGTCCCTAAGCAGAAAAGAGATAGCCAAATAAACTTGACCACAAAATACAAACTTGTCCAAAAACATAATGGAAGCCAAACTTCTAAGCAAAATACATAGTGATCATTAAAGACTTCAATCCTTCTCAATTTTGATATGTTTCTTCAAGTACTTCAATGGTAATTCAAATTCTGATTTTTCTCTTTAGTTGAAGATCTCTTTACAGGAGTTAGCTCCTCTACATCTTTTCTCAAATCAGTTGGTTCCCTTTCTTCACACTGAGAGTCATTATCAATAAATGAAGTTGAAAGCTTAGGCCCCAAATCCTATGAAGAACATAAAAAAAGAAAAATTAGTTTCATAAATTCTTAAAAAACTTAATTAATTACTACTAAGATGTAATCTTAATATACCTCTGCAATAGGAATCGATGAATCTTCAATAATTGCATCATTTTTAGCACATTTAGTTTGATCATTTGAAGCCTTTCCTAAGTTAATGTTTGGTTGGTACAGTTTAGGTGCATCACAACTCTTCAGAGGAGTTAACTCCTCTATACCTTTTAACAAATCAATTCCATCTCGCTCATCATACTAAGATTTATTCTCAACAAATAAAATTGAGAATTTAGGTAGTAGATCCTAACAATAGCAAACACAAACAGCAATTAACTTCATAACATCTAAAAAGTGTTCATTAACAAATATTAAGACATAATTTTAAATTACTTGTGCAAGAGGAAGGGATGAGTCATCAATCATTGTTTCATTTCTACCACTCAAATATTGATTGACAGAATCCACATTCACATCTTGAACCAAAATATAACAAAACATTCATTATTCTAAATATATAATCAAATAATAATATATCAACCATTAACATAACAATTACCATTGCATTCTTTTGTAGATCCTTGAACTTATTAATAATTGACACATCAATGCAAATTTTTTTCACTCAAATGTTGCTCAAATCTTGAATTATCAACATTCTTTAACTCCACTTTGAAAAGGAAGATTTTGTCCACCAAATTAGAAATCTCCTTTGGAAAACCACTAGGCATAGCCCTCTATAAGAATATGAAGGAAAAAAAAAATAGCAGACTGTAAAAAATAATAGAAATTGTTAGTAATTTGCATAAAGTTTGTCAAGTGCCTAAACCTCCTTGTGTGTCAAACATATCGGCACATGACTTGTTGAAGAGAAGAGTTGCATCTCGGTCAAATATCACAAAAGTTGCAGGGTCAGTATCGCCAATCACACGGATCTTAATTCAATATCTGAGGTATGATTTAGAAAATGATTAAACAGTAGCATCATTATAAACAAATAAATCAATAAGTGATAACTGTTCAGGGACAAATATAGGCCAAACATTAATGCTATACCTTGGAACAAAAAAAAACATTTTAGAGTCTGGGTATACTGCCTTGTTGTAAATGCAAGCAATATACCACCAATCCTCATTGTTAATGATGTGTTTCATTATGGCAAATACAACATAGGTAGATTCCTGCATCCATATGTTATAAAAAGTTTCAAATATAGCTTAGGAATTAAAACAAAATATCAACAACGAAATTATTTAGACTTCTTTGCAATCCTTTAAACCCTCAATAGTCTTCCTACAAGTCATTTCCAAAAAGTCCTCTGAAATAGCAATTTCAGATGAATGAGTCAATTGACTCAATGGTGAGATGGTGATTCCATCATCTCAGTCATCCTTTAAATAAAACAACAAAATGGTTAAACACACATACTTAAAATTCCACTTATCAAAATTACAACACATTTCTAAAACTGGGAAAAAATAACCACTTCCTAAGCTTCATAGCCTCCTCACAATTTGGATTAAATACCAATTGTGTACAATTCATATAGTTTTGGATATTAACTTTGTCTACATTGTAAATAATAGATAAAAGTTGTTTATAATTCTTAAGTTTTTACATAATGTTAAGTTTGAGCTATATATATTTTAAGTCAATTAAGTCAATAAAATTAAGTTTTCTTTATTATGTGAATACATATGGTTTTTACTTATTTTATATGTTATTATGTGTAGATTGAAAGCCCTATAACAACTTTGTGGACAGCCCAAGATGAGAACCCAATAAGTTAAAGGTCCAGCCTAAGTGTGTCAAGGAAAATCAAAGTTAAGTGTGAGGGCTTAGCCCCCATCTCAATGGCTAATCACGCAATGGCTAGCATGCAATGGCTAGAAAGGATATAAGTCAAAGGGCTAAACGTCCATTCAGAGGGCTTAGTGCCCATCTACCAGAGACCCCTCGAGTTATTGATTAAAAGGCACCCAGCACTCAAAACAGAGCGCTTAGCATGCATTAATAAGAGTTTTTACTATTTAAAGTGACTTTTCAAAAGAATTAAAGGAGAGTGATCATTTTCTGGAGACTTTGTTGTGAAATGAAGAGGAGCTATGGGGTTGGAGTTCTATTCCAAAGGTTTTCGCAATCAAGAACACAAGAAATTGCAATTGGGGATTATAAGATGATTATGAGTGGCTAGTTCTTTAGTTGTTGGGGTGTAAGTTAGTTGGACTGATATCTCAATGTAAATATTATACTCTGTTTCTATTTGAATTCCAAAGTTTTATGTTAGTATTTGATTTTTATGCTTAGTGCTTTTCTTTGGATTGATCAATCTTTGAATGATCTAAGAGTTTGATTGGCGATTGGGAAATACTAGTTAAATTCTAAACTGAAATCAAGTACCTAACAAGATATATTTTAGGAATGAGATTTGCTTCATTAAAGAAAAATAAAACTCTTATTCTTAATGCAATTTTTGCAATTGAACTGCCTAAGGGATTAGGGGTTGATTGTGGAAATTAGGCTTATGGTTTGAGGGATTGAATCATAAGTATTGTGTAAACTCTTCTTAACATTGAAACTTGGAATTTGAATAGATAATCTCTTGAGCATGAGATAGATATCTAGGGCTAACTAAACCGCCAACAGTTTTTTATATTTGCAAGAACCCTTTTTAATTTTATTGTCTTCTAAAATTTTAAAAAGAGAAAAATTGTTCGTTTTATGATTTTAAGAGGTAGATTAACAATTCCATTTAATTGTCTAAATAGTGGTAAAACTAGGAATTGCTAGGCATTGAGCCAAGTATTGAAGGAACGATACTCTTATTCACCCTTGCTATTAATGCAACTTGGTATACTTGCCAAGAGGTAAACAGTAAACAACAATGTTAGCCAAATGTCTTAAATGATAACAATAATATTAACTTTGCTCAACTATGGTTTTCACCTTGGAAGCATTTTACTTTAGCAAACTATACCAAGACAACAACATTCTGCACTTCTCCAACTACTAGAAATGTATTAAGTTCATCAACATACTCCCCAAACAACGAACACTCAAGGCTAAACCTATTACGGATGTCATAAGTTTAATGACAATACAAGGAAAATGAATATTTCAAAAAGGAATATGATTTGATACATTCTTTACCCATCAACTTCTATAGAAATGACATTAATCTTAGTCTTCTTTGCCATTCCTATCCAACTCTCTCTCAGTTCAAACACCATTAAGCAATCCCATCACATTTGTTATAAATAGTTCATAAGTCTAATAAACAAAATAACAAATGCCAAACTACAGTTTCATAAAGTCTACACTTACCAACTAAAAATTAGTGTCAAACCCACCCCCAATAATCTAAGAGATTGGGACAATATCATACACATTTGCAGGCAACAAACCATTATCCAGCAAGGATACCTTAGTTGAAAACTGTAAGTTTAGCTTGTAACTGTGATGGCATGTTTTATAGTTACCCTCCATTACAACAACTCCAAAATATTGAAAAGAGTATATAAACCCTCAAGTATCTCCTTCTCAAACTTATAAATGTAAGTTCTCCTCACTGAAGCTTGGATTTCTATCTCCCTTGAAATAAAAATGAACATTCGTAAGTACTTTTTGAAAAAAAGGCATGCACCATTAACACTATTCAGAAATTAAACAACCTTCTTGTCCATAAGCACCATTTCCATAGAGAATGGTAATTTTAGCTTTGAGATATCAAACACCAGCCACAATCGAACTACCCTTGCTGCGATAATCCAACTATCCTTTTCAAGAGAAATCTCAGAAATGAATTAAATTTGGTGGTCATATTTGCTAAAGAAACTCGCATAGGCAACTTAATTTCAATGTCCACACCACAACCAATATACACAATATATGGAGAGCTAACACAACCTATGTAAGCATCCATTCAAAAAAATTAAAAAATGAAAATAAAATTAAGATTTAAGGTTTCAAAACGAAAGTGACCTATTACCCTTTTGTGTGCAAGTCTTCCTAGGTTATAGCTTAAGATGGAGAAGAAAATAAGGTCAACAAATTTCTTGTTGTTGTATGCATGCTCTTCGTATAAGACATTAGGGTAAAGGGAAGCAAAGTCTTAGCTTGCAGACTGCTCCATCTATAGATAACCACAAAAGCTTTCATCCATTGCGGAAACAAACAAAGTTTATTTTTTTGATATGACAAGCACCTTTCCTTCTGTAAAGCTTTGGTTCTCTGTGCATTTTTAATTTCAAAATCTACTGTAGGATTTCCTTTGTAAAGCTTATATTTTATCATTTGTGAAGCTCCAACCTAATTCCTTTTGCACCAACAAATAAGGCCCAACACACTTTGTTTCCCAATTCGGTATGTGCAAAATTTGCCAGAATGGCTCACATGGAAAAAGTTTCCCCAACAATGACCTTAAAATGTATATAATATAGATTGTTATTTTGCTAAAATTTTAGTAATAATATTTTGATGAAATCATTATTTTGCTAAAATTTAGATTATCAAATGTTATTCTTCTAAATTTTGGTAAGTAGTTATACTACCAAATACTGATGATTGCTAAATTATTATTATGTAATTTCTGCAATATAAGGCAAAAATGTTACTAGTCCTCAAATTAAATGAGACTAAGGAAACCTTATTTAAGAAGTGAGAATTTGATAGATTAGTGAGTAATGTAAAGCAAGTGACATGTAATGGCATCCTGCTAGGAAAGTTATAGTTTGGGACGTTAAGGAATGAAAGACAGGGACCCACTTGCGAAGGTCTTGGGGGTAGGCATTGAGTCGTGAAGGAACCAATGGCTAGGGTAGCGCCCTTGAGCGGGATATTCACTTGACCAAGCTCAATAACCCTGACAACTACTCAGCATTCTAGGATTGGTATTAGAGTATACATCTATAAATAAACCTCCTAACTATTATTTGTTCCTCATTAATGATGAGGACTGTACCATGTGATGATGTTAGGAAAGTTATATAAGACATGTGGTAATTGCTCAACCAACACCCTTTTGCTTCATATAAATGTCGTCTGAGCCTTTTGAGGATAACTCTGTTTGTTGCCTTGGCCTGCCTATTTGTTTGAGGGTGTTCAACCGATGTGAAATGCTAGGTTGATCTTCAACCTCGACCAAGAACTCCTAGAAGGTCCTGTCCGTAATTGCGTGCCATTATCGGACACAAGGACATCGGGTATCCCGAACCTGCAAATAATTTGTCAGAATACGAGTTTCTCAACATTCCGTACCATGATAGTGGCTAGTGCTTTTGCCTCGATCTATTTGGTGAAATAGTCGATTGCTACCACCAAGTATTTAACCTGGCCTGGGTTCTTTGGGGAAGGGGCCGAGTATATCAATACCCCACCATATGAAAGGCCATGGGGAAGTAATCGTGCTCAAATCTTCGGGGGAGCTAGATGGATGTCAGAGCATTTTTGGAATCTATCACAGTTCTTAGCGAATTCCATCAGCGTCGCTTTCTAACATTGGCCAGTAATAGCCGGCTCTGAGTATCTTCTTAGCCAAAGCTCTGCCTCCTAAGTGTTGGCCGCAGCATCCCTTGTGTATCTCGGCCATCACGTATTCAGACTCTGGCTTTCTCAAACATCTAAGCAACAGTTGTGAGAAGCCACGTCGGTATAAGTTATCATTCACTATGCAAAAATGAGCTGCAGACCGCTCTAGCCCTCCTTGCTTCTTTTTTCTTTTCTAGGATGACACCTTCATTCAGATAGCTAATAATAAGGGACATCCAACTCTGCTCCTGCTTTGATGGCCAACACGAGATTGGGCTCGTGCACTATCTGTTGGATGACCATCCTATTGTTGCCAGAAGATTTGGTGCTAGCCAACTTAGACAAAATATCCGTCTTAACATTCTTCACCCGGGGAATGTAGAAGAAGTTTATGTTATTAAACTTCGCCATAAGAATTTTAACCTTTGCTAGATACTTCTGTAATATCGGCTCTTTGGATTGATAGACCCCGTTAATCTACGAGATCATTAGCTGGGAGTCGTATATACGCGCAATGACGTGACTCCAATGTTGGTTGCCATAATGAGCCCGGCTATACATGCCTCAATTCTGCCTGGTTGTTGGAGGTGGGAAACGCAAAATTCAATGAATGTTCCAACACAACGCCGTCCACAGACTCCAATAGTATGCCAACTCCACTCCCTTTTTCATTAGCTGACCCGTCTACAAAAGAGTCCAAGTCAAAACTCTGGAAGATGGGTTTGTTGGGGTCAATTTTGCTATGAAATCGGCTAGCATTTGGGCTTTCAATGCCTGCTTCAGTTCGTATTGAATCCCATATTTTGATAATTCTATGCCCCAAGTTGTCATCCTTCCTGCTAACTCAGGCCAGTGTAGGATGTGCCAAATTGCCTGATCTATCCTCACAATAATCTGGTGTGACTGAAAGTACGGCGCAACCTTCTAACTGCTATCACCAGGGCGAACACAACCTTCTCCATCTTGAGGTATCTAAGCTCAGCTCCTTGTAGAGCTATGCTTACAAAATAGACTGGCTTCTGGCCTTCTAGTGTTTCCCGTATTAGCACAGCACTCATGGCTTCGTCAGCTACAACTTAGGTACAACACTTCACCTGTCTCAGGTTTAATGAGTAAAGGGGGAGAGGATAGGGTTTCTTTAAACTTGATGAATGCAGCTTCACAATCATCTATCCATTCAAAAGGTTTCCCCTTCCTTAAAAGCTGAAAAAAAGGAAGAGCGTTCTGCACCAACTTGGCTATGAACCTCATTAACGCAGCAAGGCGCCTTGTCAACTTCTGGACCTCCTTCACGCTTTGAGGGCTTTTCATTTCTAAAATAACTCGGCACTTCTCCGAGTTCAACTCGATATCCCTCTCCGAAAGCATATACCCTAAAAATTTTAGTTGAGACATCGAATGAACACTTGTTGGGTTTAGCCTTATGTGAATTTTTCTAACTAGACGAAAGTTTCCTGCAAGTCTAGAGGTGTGCTAAAGTGGTGGCACTTTTTATGATCATGTCATCAACATATACCTCTAGGTTTCACCCTATTTGTGCCTCAAACACTTTATTCATTAGTCTTTGATATGTAGCTCTAGCGTTTTTCAACCCTAAGGACATCACCTTATAACAATAGTTGGTCTTCTCAGTCATGAAAGCGATCCTCTCCTGGTTGCTGAGGTATAATTACCCAGAATAAGCATCCATGAAAGACAAATAGCGAAACCCAGATGAACCATCCACCAACTTATCAATGTCAGGCAGAGGGTAACAGTCCTTTAGGCACTGTTTGTTTAGGTCAGTGTAATTGAAACACATTCTCCACTTCCTGTTCTGCTTCTTTACAAGCACTACGTTGGCTAGCTAGGTGGTATATTTGACCTCTCGAACGAACCCGACTTTTAACAGCTCCTCCACCTATCTATCAATCTCTTGTTGGTGCTCGACGGCCATTTTTCTCCTTCTCTGACAAATTGGCTTTACGGAGGGGTCAACCTCTAATCGATGGTAGAAGAGATTAGGGTCTATCCCAGGCATATCTGTCGGCTTCCACGCGAACAAGCTGGTATTATCCTTCATAAGTGTTGATAGCTCCTCCTTCATCTTTTCATCTAGGTCGGCTTCAATCTTCACCACCTGATCCTTTTCCATGCCGATCTGAACTAGGATACACTCTCCTTCCAGCTCTGGATGGGGTATCCAGGTGTCTCTTTTTATCTCATCCAGGCAATCCAACTCTGTCAAGAGTACTTTGCCTTCTCCGGGGTTAGGTTTGTAATCCATGTCAGGGTTACATCCTACTTTAAGGGATTCCTTATAGCATTCCCTTGCTTTCCTCTAGTCACCCCAAAGGGTGACTACCTCTATGTTATCACCAACAAACTTATAGCCAGATGTGAGACCGAGATAACGGTCCCCAATGCATTCAACGTCGGTTTGCCCAGGATTGCATTATACGAGGACTTCACATCCATGACAATGAACTATGTGGAAACGGTTTTCATGCATGGCGGCTTTCCAAAAGTCACGTGGAGCTTTAAGTACCCTACTAGTGTTATGTGATGTTTGGAGAATCTTATTAAGTCCTCATTATACGGCAACAACTCGGACTCCGGTATCTTCAGCTTCTAGAAAGCTCATAGAACATAACATCGACGGAGCTACCGATGTCCACCAGTAGGACCTCCTTGTTCAACATCAAAGCATTCACCACTAGAGGATCGTCATGGTTGGGCACAACATCGGCATAATCTGACTCATCAAAGGTCAAGGGTGGGAGCCTCTTCTTCACGGGGTTATCACTAGTACGAACCCCAGAAGAAGTTGCCATTACCTTTCTAGCATGTCTTTTCCAGGCATTGTTCAATGGACCTCCACCTGAGAATCCGCTTGCAATGACGTATATGATCTCGTGGCTCCATGTTGGAGAATCGGCAGGAGATCGTGTAGGCCGTCGAGAAGTTGGCCTTCTGCAAGACTAGCGACATATAGCATGTACCTCGACATCATCTCATGATGGCTGGGGTGGTGAGTGGCTTTTCGTGGGACTATGTCGGCGTGTTGACCTATCTCATCGGGTTTGGGAGTGCCCCATCCTTGGGCTCTTGGATCTCTCTCTCTCGGGTGGTGAAAGGCGTTGTCCTCTATCACTACGACCCCCGTTTCGCTTGACAAAGTGGTCTAGTCTCCCACGTCTGATCAATGTTTCGATCGCATCCTTTAGCTAAAAGCATTCGTCGGTATCATGCCTGGTTGCCCTATGATATCAGCATTATTTGGATTGATCCCCTCCTTCTCTATTTTTTATTAGCCTCGGGGGCTTTATTCTTTCCTCTACAAACTCCACGTTGAATACCTCGTTCAAAATTCTTCCTCTAGAGGTGTTTAGCAGCGTATATTCTTCAAACCTCGGGCCTCTTTTATATAGACCCTGGTCCTTGTGACACAGCGGTTTGTCGGCCCTTGCCTATGGATCCCTTTTCTATGGTTCAATCTCGGCCGTCTTCACTTTATTGACCTCCAGCACATTTTCGTAATTGATAAACTTCTCGGCCTTCTTCAAAAACTCCTCCATTGATGCCGGATGTGTTTTAGCGATCAACATGAAAAAAGGTGAGCCTGGCTTCACCCCGTCCTTGGCCAGCATTAAAACCACTCCGGGTTGTAGATTATCCCCAGCTCGTGCCTCCTGGTTGAATCTACCGATATATTCCCTTAATGACTCATCCGCACCCTGGCGGATTCTTCTCAGATTGGCTTTAGTCTTTGGCCTGGCCTTGCTAGTTGTGAAGGCAATTTGGAACTTCTCCCTCAATGTCGTCCATGAGTCAATGGACCTCAATTCTAGAGATTGGAACCACTTCAGCGCTACTCCCTTCAACGAGAGCGGAAGCGCTCTGCACGTCAACGAAGCCAACGCTCCTTTGTAAGACATCGTCGACTCAAACATTGAGAGGTGATCACTAGGATCAAAAGATCCATCATACAACTCAAGAGAAGGCAGCTGCTACAACTGCTTTGGGACCTACAAATTCAAGATCCTTAGGGAGAAAGGAAGGTTGAACGGAACCAACTCATCCTCCTCGTCCACGTTCATGGCCATCTGCATGTCATGCATCTCCAGCACAGATTTATGCAATAGACCTTTCAGTGCGATCGTAGGTGTTCTCCGTAACCTTCTTTTTGTCTCTCTTCGCTCAGAGTTCAACAATGATCTTCTCCTGCTCCTTCAGAGCATCTCTCTGTTGCTACAACAATGTAGGAGGTCTGCCATATTAATTGAGGGTGCCGCAACATCGTGCAGGTGGGGAGCCATCTCAAGAGTGGCGGAAACAGCTTCGCCATCCTTAGGCAACGGTGGTGGAAGCTTCGGTGGCGAAGGTGCCACAGTGGACTTGTGGTCCCTTGTGCTGACCATCACGATCTTCAGAGGATGAAGAAAATGAAATGAAGAGATGAGAATCAAAAAGTGATTCCCACAGATGGCGCCAATGTTGTGTGGTGAACACAAGGATGTGTCTCCAGTGAGCTCCCACGGTGGTTGCTGGTGTCTCTAGGGGTGGCACCTACAAGGACTCCGATGCTTAAATCAGTATGGGTCTAAGTATGAGAGAGCCTATGTACCTAATGGGTGTAGAGTCCTTTATATAATGCGCTTTTGGAGGGAAATTTAGTTAAAGCTAGGTGCCACGTGGCAGCGTGTGTTTAGGTACCTAACTACACACGTTCCTCGCCGTTAAGTGTTTCCCATGCTGTGCCGCGATAGAGGTAGATCAGATCCTAGATAGCAGGGGGTTATGAGCTAGGGTACACAGTTCTGTGTTCGCCGAGATAGAGGATGTGGGAGCCAACTTAGATTGTGGGTCCGAGTAACCTCCAAAACAAAAGATGAAGAAAAATTTTACTCGCAATTTTAAATAAGTAAATAAGTATAGGCTTTGTTCAATGTGAATAGGTGTCACACTATGTGTTATGTGTTCACTATCCATTCATTCGTATTATATATATATATATATATATATGTGTGTGTGTGTGTGTGTGTGTGTGACCAGTTTTGCAGTCATTTTCTTACTACTCCATATGTCTAGAATGGAAGACAATGTATAGGTTGTGTTTGCCTATCTTTTGAGTGATAGTCAGGTGAATTTGAATGCAGGGTCTAACAATGATTAAAAATGCAAAAGAAATAAGTAGTTATGATGTAGTAATTCATCTGTTCATTTAAGGAAAGAATGGTGAAATTAAACTAGATTTTTTGTTAACAAAAGGTTGTTAGACAAAAGAGTCAAAGATATCACTTATCACAAAGGAAGGTCAAGGTTCATTTAATAAATAGAGAAGAGGTGTGAGTGATATTTAAACAAATTTTAGTGCAATTTGCGCTTTTTATTATTATTACAATACGAGAAGAAAATAGAGTGATAGCATGCCTTCACACAAAAAAAAGTAGCAAACAAAGATTGTGATAATTTGAGAAAAGAGTGCAAAAATGTATTACCAACTGTTGTATGAGTTCTTGTTGCTGCTTTTGAATGGTTTGTAGTCTCAAATGAAAATGTCTTCTTGAAAGCCAATGACGAGGTGACCACAATTGCAACAAAGATGATGACTGTTGGAGCTGTTAAAGAAAACCTTATAGCCATGATTCTTTGTGGATTCATGGCATTAATTTTTGGTACATTTATCATGGCAATTAGAGAATGTCTCTGTGTCCACTAAGTATGACATAGAGATAGCTAAATTGAATAGAGATGAAGAAAATAATATTGTTGGAGTGAATGTTCAAAGGAAGATGCTATCTAAACCATTTAAGAATCTGTATTATCAACACTAGCATTTTCTTTGGGCATTATTGTACCATTACTACCTGCTTATTTCTCAAGGCATTATAAAATTAGGACATATTGTTGTTGTTGCTACATCTAACTTGGCAATGTTAGTATTTGGAAGGGCAAAGGCAGTGCAACAAGAGGCAATTGATGTGGTTCCAAGGTTAATCAGTTGGTTTAATGTTGATTCACTGGTGAGATAGTGAGTAAAACACACAATAAGGTGAAGTTATATTAGTGGTTTGGTGAAGCAAACAACGAGATGGGTGTTTGCAGATGTGATGGTTTAAGGTTGGTTTAGGTAGTAGCAAATGGGTCAATGGTATGGTATCACGATGAGGGAATGGAGTTTGTTTGTGGGTTGCGGAATGGTTCTCTCACAATGATACTATTACTAACGGTAAAAGAAAAACAGCTACAAACTACCAAGGTTTTAAATACCAGTCACTTGCGTTTAGGTTTTTGTCATTACAAGTATTTTGGAGATGTGGATTGCGGTCATTGCGGCGTGAATGTCTCACAAATTTGAACAAAATTATATTAAAATGTTTTGTATCATTATATAATCCGTAATAGCAAACAATTAATATTTTTTTCATCAGTATGAAATAACCAAAGTAAAAAACTAATTAAAAAATATTAAAATATGAATAATTTAGTAGCTAGTAACATATTTAACAAATCCATACATGCTTGAGTGTATCAACGACATAAATAAATTAATAGCCACTCATACAATTTAATAAAGATCATACACAACTTGTTTGTCTAAAGTTCTCAACATGATATTACATATAAAAATTTTATGCAGATTCATTATTTTCGACTACAACATTGTAGACAACGTGCATAATTATAGCCTCCACTTTTTGACCATCATCCTGTTCCCCCAAAACATAATCAAACCTCTAGTCTTTATCGAGAAAAATAACTAATATATATGATTATTACAAAAGCATTACCTCACTAGTCACCACATGGTAGAACGATGTGATTAAACTGATTTGAAATATAGAAATCAAAATTAAAAAAAAATAGAAACAAGAATGTGATTAAACTAATTGACAATATTTTTGTTCTAGATAAATTTAATTAAATACAAAACTAGAGTAATAACCTATGCCCTGCTCAATTGTTGAGTTTATAATCTATAATTTTTTCTATTATTATTTTTTATATGTATTTGTCAATTATTTTAAATTTTATATAAGTACATATTAGTAGATATGTGTATAAATATGTAAAAAATATAAAAAAATAATTGTGAATATTGATATATATTCAAATAATTTCATATTTATACATGCCTCAAGTCATTTTAATTTATATACATGTTTGTTTTAAAATCTATTTGTTAGGATATAATTCAAATTTCTGATTTTAAATCTCTAGGATTTTGTTTAATTTTAAAGATATTATTTTTATTTTAGGGATTTGTTTCCTCTTTTATATTAGGATGCAAGTTGTATAAATAGGGGTTCTTAAGATGAAAAGAGCCACCCGCCCTGTAGAGGGGGTCACCACCCTAAGAGAGAGGATGATCATGTGAAGGGAGGGATTTGTCAAGTGGGTCATGGAGGGTTTCATAAGTTTGTCTAGAAAACTTGTATTGGAATGTAATCATTTGAGTGGATGAATAAAATTGAGATGTTTCGTGAATGCAGGCAAGAGATGCCAAACCACGTTAAATAAATTGGTGTCCTTTCGTTGTTTTTAGTTTATTGTGTTTTGTTGTGTGTGTGTTTTCCCAACACTACTATCTTTATAAATATATTTGCATTTGTGTATAACTTAAATATATACATGATTTTAATATTAATAATAAAAATATTTTATATTATATTTTGTAATTATTGGTTTTTCTTTTATAAAAATATGTTTTCATCATAAAGGAAAGAAAGGACTAACATTTCTTATATAAAAAAGAGATTTTTGGACATTTAAACTTATTGATTAGAATAAAAAATTAACGATGAATACAAAAATAAGATAATACTTTTATAATAATATTGTAAATCATATGTTGTTTAGGCTAATAACTAATAGACTCGTAATTTTTGTTAGTGATTTCAAGTTAGTTTAGTTCATTTTTGGTTCTACTTTGATGTAACATTTTTATCCTTATACGTAGAAAATAATTAGGTCTTTTAAGCATATTAGTTAGTATTCAAATTCTGATCACATGCATGAAAGTGAAACCTAACATACGCGTACACTTTTTTTGGTACATGTTAAGTTGGGTGGGTACCAGTACCTCGGCAAATATATTTAAAACATATGTACAAATAAAATCCACTTAATCATTGACTTTGACGCAGGAGAATCAATCTCTTCTTGTGTCATTTCAACAATTGAAAGTAAAAAATCACAAAATAGTGTCTGCAAACAAACTTTTAATACTAAATATTAGACAAAATATGTAAAAAATATTCAAAGAGAAATGAAAAAGATAGAAACTTACATTAAAGAAATGATAAAAAATTCAGTGAATTTTGTGTTTCTTGCTTATGTTTATCCCTTCATTAAAATCAAATAAAAGGAATAAAAGAAGATGTCAATAATTGACTATTTTAGAAAGAAATGATAAAAATGAAAAATAACGCATACATAGTTATTTATAGTTGATGTGATCATATAGCTTTTTGTTTCATGGACTTACTATAAATTTGTATAATAATTATATTGATTATCATATTATATAAAATTAGAATTCATGTAAGATTTAATAATTTAATTGGTTGATTAAAAATATAATAAAATAAAATATACATTATTTTTGTTACATTATTAGTATTTAATATAATATAATAATATATAATAATTTGTTATCATGATTATCATTATAATACATAATATAAATACTATAAATTATTATAAAATAATTAAATAATGATAATAAATATAAACATGACCATAAATTCTATTATTATAATAATAATAATTATTATTATTATTATTGTTGTTGTTGTTGTTGTTGTTGTTGTTGTTGCTATTGTTGTTGATGTTGTTGTTGTTCATTACATTAATCTTTAAAGTAACATAACAATTTATTATTGTGATTATCATTATAATACATATTTACAGTAATTATTGTAATTATAATTATAAAATCATGATAATAAAAAAAAGTTTCCATAATTATTAAAACATATTTCATAAAATTTAATAAATTGATTACCATATTATATAAAATCAAAATCTATTTATAATTTTATTGTTTAATTTAATTAGAATATATACTTGTTATAATTACCTTAATTAATATAATTAAATATAATATTATTTGTTATGAATTAAAAAAGACTAATTAAAAATCAATAAAATTTAGGCAAAAAAAAAATGAACGTGGTGATGCTACATGCCATCGGCTTATGTGGCAAAATCTTCTTTTATAGTAGATAATAAATAATGAATTTTTAAATAACTATCCTTAGATATTATTTATAATATTGCTTTTAATCTCAATTACTATTTCTATTATGATTTTTTAAAAATTTTCTTAGATATAAGATATTTATTTCTTATTATACATGTGATTCAATTCTTTTTTTCTTTTTTATAAAGTAGCAAGTTTTGCACTTTTGATTATCAAATGTTGATCGTAATTCTCCAATTAGAACATTTTATTATGAAAATTAATGGCCATTTGTTTTGTTGTTTGGTCTTATATAAAAGCTATTCCATTATATTACAAATTATGGCTTTCAATGATGATGATAACTTATTTAAATTGAGTTATTTTTATGACAAATAGGTATCAATTGTTATCTAAAAAAGTATCAATTTGTTTACTTTTAAACTTTAGTAATAACGAATTAAATAAGACTCAAATAAAGTGTAATACAATTAGGGTGGTATATACATTTTAAATTACATCTATATATGTTAAATTCTTATTCTTATTTATTTTCTATTAAATAAGTTTATTTTAGGAAATTATTAAATTAAATCTTTATACATTTTAGTACGATTATGTTTTGTCTCATTTATGGTGATAAAACTATCCTTAGTTTTAAAGTAATTTAAATATTTACAGTTGATAAGGAAATCTCATCTTGATTAACATATGTAAATTAAAAAGAAAAAACAGTTACAACTTTTGATAAAGAACATTCTTCTTTGAATTAAAATATTTATATGACAAAAAAAATATTACTTTGTATATACTTTTAAACTTTAGTAATAACGAATTAGATAATATTTAAAAATTTCAGTATGATTAAAGTATGATATATTTTAGATTACATTGTTATATTTTAAATTCTTATTCATTCCTTTTAAATATATTTATTTCAAGAAAAAAAAATCATCTTATCATGATCTGATTTCCTATTTTTTAGAATAGAAATTCTAGTTTATGATATATTAGCTTTTTTTTTTTCTGATGTATTCTATGTCACAATAAAATTGGGTAGACATCATCCTCACATATACTATTTGTAATTTTAATTATTAATTTGTTCATTATTCATAATTTTTTCTCACTTTTCTGATAATCATGATATTATTTTTATGATATTAAAATATGTACAAATATGATACAATTTTAATGGTAAAATTTTGTAATCACAATTCATTCCAATTTCTTCAAGTCATGATGTTAAAATTTTAATGTCTTATATTATTCTAAGTATTAAACATGTTTTTTTTTATAAATTATTAATTTTATAAATATGTATGAATATAGAGTAGATTTATATATATACATACATATATATTAATCTTAATTTAATGCTGCTATGAATTAAAAATTTATATATAATATAGTTTGTAATAATTGATTTTATCATTTAAAATTGGGTTTCTATTAGATAACAAAAATAAGAGAAAAAGACAGCACCAATCAAACAACAAGCTAATTAAATTTGTAGGCACTTGAATAAATTATTGCTGTCTAAATATTATTTTTTATTGATATTTTGGTTTCATATTTATAGTAATTATTTATTATGGATGTCATTTAAAAAATTTTAAACTAATTATATAATATCTTGATCTAAACATAATCTTATTTGATATCCAAATTATTGTTTTATTAAATTATTTTCTTTTATTAATTACTTAAAAGAAAATAAAATAAAAATTATTTTAGAGAAAAAAGAATTAATTTTTTAATGATTAAAAAAAATTACTGTGATAATAATAATTGACATAAGATTTAATAAATAGAAAAATTCTTTATATTTTTTAAAATTTAAACAAAAATTGAAATAATAAAGAGACTATCACATAAAAATGATTAATACATTTAGCAATATATATATCTTTGGCATGTGATGCATGAATGATTAGAAATATTAGTTACAAAATTAATTTATACAAAAATGGTGTATAAGTATGTGTGTGTGTGCACGCATGTATAGAGAAAGAGAAAGAGTGAAATTGTTTTTGCATCACTATGAGATTCCTTTTTTCTTTTTTCTCTTTGTGAAACACCCTTTTTAAGTTTTTACTCCTTGATAATAATTGAAATTGCAAAAATTATTAAATAATGTTAGCACACAAAATTCAAATTCTAAATATTTAAATTTTTTAAAAAAAGTCAAAGAAAACAAAAAAAGATAGAACATTAATCTAGAGAAAGAAGATAATAAAAAATAGAAAAGGTGAAAAGATGAAACTTAAAAAAATTAAAAGAAATAATAAAAGAAATACTTCTAGGAAAGAAACAAAGCAAAAAAATAAAATTAAAATTATAAAACAAAAAAGAAATATAAAACCTTATTATTATAACATAGTAATATGTTTTATCTTCTTATGTGAAACCCCTCCTTTAATCAATTTGTGTATTTTAATTGATAGTTGAATCATATAGAAATAACAAAATAATATCATCATGCAAATGTCAAATATTAGAAAAATTTTAAAAATGAATTCAAAGAGAATGAAGAAAAAAGGTAGAAAGAAGACAAAAAAAAAAGGATGAAAGTATAAAACAAAAAACAAATGAATTCTATAAAAATAAAAGAAATATACAATAAAAACATGAAACAAGTAAAAAAATATAAAATGAAGGCCTTAAAGTTTTGAAGATCCCATAGGTGAATAATCCTGAACATTGATATCTGTAATGGAATCAAAATTGAGAGACATGTTATCGTAGGTGAAGTTATCGTAAGGCCTGGTATTCACACAATAAATTATTTATAATAATAATTGAATATTTTAAAAAGGAATGATTGAATGTTCAAAGCATGAATATATATAATTACCTTATTACATTAATTTAATATAATCCTAATTTGAATATGCTGTAAACTTGAATTAGAATATATATTGTTAACTTTAATCTGAGTCAATATATATATATATATATATATATATATATATGTATGTATATATGTATGTATGTATGTAAGTCATAATTATATTAATTACTTCAAATGAAAATATATATTGGTCAAAATTACCATAAATCGTGATAATAAACAAAAATTTACAATAATTATAAAAATATTTCATAAAATTTAATAAATTAATTACCATATTATATAAAATCAAAAACTTTTTAAGATTTAATGATTTAATTCATAAATTTAATTAGAATATATACTTGTTATAAATGTCTTAATTATTATAATTAAATATAATATATATTTTTATGAAGTAAAAAAATAAAAAATATTTGTGAAATTTAGGCAAAAAAAAGAATGAATATAATGATGTCACGTGATATCTAGTTACGTGGCAAAAGCTTCTTTAATAATATATA
Source organism: Spatholobus suberectus (assembly GCA_004329165.1). Taxonomy (NCBI): domain Eukaryota; kingdom Viridiplantae; phylum Streptophyta; class Magnoliopsida; order Fabales; family Fabaceae; genus Spatholobus; species Spatholobus suberectus. The sequence continues at coordinate 25,145 of QUWT01000492.1, read as the reverse complement.
ATAGATAATAGGCTATATTAAAAGGAATTTATTAATATTGAAAGGTATTCATTAGCAATAAAAAACATATTTTGCACTTAATTAGTAATTGCAACCACACAAATAATTAGAAGTAAAACAAATGCAAACCCACTATTAATAATGTGAATATTTTTAACAAACAGACTATTAATATTTAATTTGTGTCTTAGAATAGATTCATTTAAGTTTACAAAATTTTTCTCAAACTCAAATAAATAAAACCTCTTTCAAATGTTATTATAATTAGTTTTTTATAATTTCATCAATACCTGCAAGTGTAAATAATAAAATAGTATCTGAAATACTAATAATTATCAAGATATTAATATTATTTATTTATTTATTTTCAAAAAACTAGGAAAAGAGAGGATGTTACATTTCTCATTATCATTATCTCTACTATGATAATAAATCTTTAGTTTTAATCAAAGACCATATCAAATCAACTATTTAATTTAAACAGTAAAATATGATAACGAAATCCAAAAATAATGCTTTACTATTAAAACTATATTTGATTACATAAGGTATTGGATATTGAACATACACATTTATTCATAACATAAATATCCAAAATACTGCAGTTGTAGCAATGATAATGGTTGTTGGAGCTGTTGTAGAAAACTTTGTAGCCATGATTATATGAGAAATTGGATCTTGAATTCCTAACATAATGCCCAAAAGACCACAATTGCAACTATCATGATCGTTGTTACATGAGGAATTGGATCTTAAAGATACACATGTATTCCACAAGTTTTTTTTTAACCAGTCCAAGAGTTATCATTGTTGTTACAACTACGATCCCATCATTAGCTTTCGACAACCACTGCCCCTTCAAAAATCATCAATGTTGTTGCTTTGTTCAACCTCCATTTGACAATTGTGATGTATTCCTGACCAACATTTACCATAATAAGAACATGCATATAATACAATAAACAAATAAGAAAAATGAAAGAAAATGCATAGATTAAATAAAAAAAAATAAGACAAATGTTTGGTGTGTTAGGTATATGGCACATGTTTAATGTTGTAGTGTATAGTGGGATTATTATGTTGGGATTCTAGGATTTAGTGCATCTTATTTGTTTTGTTTGCTTATTTTTGGTTCCATCATTGTTACTTTTTTATTAGGGAAAATTGTAATCTTCTTTCTTTATTTTCTCTCAAACACTGACCTGCACTCACATTGACAACCTTAACTACAGTTTGAAAAAGAAAAGAAAAGAAAGAATAAAGACTTAAACTTTGCTTGCATCTATTTCCATTGTTTTGTCATGCTTGGTGTTCCTTTTTCTCTATTGTGATGAGATTTTAATCTTCCAAAAATTAAAAAAAAAAAGAGGGAGAAGAGATACATGAAGCCATGTAACTGGAACCTAGCACCATGAAAACCCACCTAAATACCATCCCTTCCATGTCATGACTACCATTGGTCCATTATCCCACACCAAAAGACCAATAGCACCTACCCTTCAAACTCCATCACACACTAGAACCATGCTATCGTGAACAACTCATCTCGAACCAAAGCCAAGCACAAAGGAAGCATCACACCACATCCCTTCCACACCACCATTCATGTTATCGAAACCCTCTATTACTACTACCATGTAGTAATACTGTGGTCTTGTCATTCCCTGTGTAAACCAAACCACACAACTCACACATTTCCATGAGATCACCACAACACCATCATCTGTTCACCATGAAAACCAGGTTGTTGGAGGTGTGGGATTTTGTTTCATTTTTATTGTCAATTTTAGTTCGGTTAATATCCATTATTTGAATTATTTATATTGTTAATATCCATTTTTGTTAAAAGTCATGCTTTACTGGACATGTGTAATTTTGTCATTCATTCGTGTTCATATATATATATATATATATATATATATATATTGCTAATTGTTATCAGTTTTGCAATCATTCTTTACTACTCCATATGTCCATAATGGAAAACAATGTATAGGTTGGTTGGGTTAGGTGAATTGGAATGCAGGGTCTAACAATGATTAAAAATGCAAATGAAAGTAGTTATGATGGAGTAATTCATGTGTTCATTTAGGTAAAGAATGGTAAAGTATATCAAATTGAATTTTTTGTTAACAAAAAGGTCAAAGATATCACTTATCATAAAGGGAGGTTAGTGTTCATTTAATAGGTAGAAGGGGTATGAGTGATATTTAAATAGACCTCAATGCAATTTGTCCTTTTTATTATTATAACAGTATGAGAAGAAAATAGAGTGATAGCATGTGTTCACACGAAAGAAAGTAGCAATCAGAGACTGCAATAATTTGAGAAAAGAGAGCAAAAAATATATTACCAATTGTTGTATTAGTTCTTGTTACTGCTCTTGAATGGTTTGCAAACTCAAATGAAAATGTCTTCTCCTTTTGCTTGCCTTTGTTCCTGTGCAAAAAAGATATTAAGGGAGGGTGATGACTGATGTAGTTCATGGTCTGATTAGTGGGCTTAATGTTCATTCACTGGTGACATAGTGAGTAAAAGACAAAACGAGGTGAAGTTATATTAGTGGTTTAGTGAAGCAAACAAGGAGATGGATGTTTGCGGATGTGATGGAGTGGGGTTGGTTTAGGTAGTAGCAAATGGCTCAATGGTATGGTATTACGATGAAGGAATGGGGTTTGTGGCTTGCAAAGTGGTACTCCCACAATGATAATATTACTAATGGAAAAACCAGATACAGACTACGAAGGTTTTAAATCACAATTACTTGTGATTAGGTCTTTGCAGTTAGGAGTATTTTGGATCTCGCGATGCAAATTGCGGTCTTTGTGGCGTGAATGCCTCACATCTTAGAACAAAATTATATTAAAATGTTTTGTATCATTATGTAATCCATGATATTAACCAATAATTAATATTTTATCATTATGAAATATCCGAAGTAAAAACTAATTAAAAAAATACTAAAATAGGAATAATTTAGTAGCTACTAATATATTTAACAAATCCATACATGTTTGAATGACTCAACAACATAAATAAATTCATAGCCACTCATACAATTATATAAATTTCATACATAAATTATTTGTCAAAAGTTCTCAACATATAACTACTATTACATATAAAAAGTTTATGCAAATTTATTATTTTCAATCACCACATTGTAGACAATGCACATGATCATAGCCTCCACTTTTGGACTATCATCCTGTTTCCCAAAAATATACTCAAACCTCAAGTTTTTATCATAAAAAATAACCAAGATATATATTTTATGCAAAAGCACTACCTCATTGGTCAGCTCATGGTAGAACGAAGTGATTAAATTGATTTAAAATATAGAAATCAAAATTAAAATCAAAAAATTTATAGAAACAAAAATGTGATTAAACTAATTTAAAATATTTTTGTTCTAAATAACTTTAAATTTATGCAAAATTATATCAAAAGGAACTTATCAATATTAAAAGATATTCATTAGCATTAAAAGACATATTTTGCACTTAATCACTAAATGCAAATCACACATATTATTAGAAGCAAAAGAAATGAATCAATATAAATAACATAATTAATTCTATGGGTCCATGAAAACTATCCCACTCCATCCCTTAGAAACTTCTCATGTCTCCCTCCCTTCATCATGAATCTGAACTTTCAATTTTTAACGACCCCCCAATTCCCAAATTTTTTTCCACTTCCCACACATTCCACTCCCATTCATCTTATTAATCTTAAATTAAAAATTTCAACTTTTATTAGCATTTTCCCACAATTCCCAAATTTATTTCCCACATCCCACTCACCATTTTTTTTATACTGACTTGCCACTCACTAATAAACTCCCTCGTAGGGATGACAAAAATTTCATACCCACAGATACAGACTACATATAACCTATGATGCATAGATACAATACATATCCAATACGATTATTCTAAAAATATATAGGATATGATAAATATAAGATAATATTCAGATACGTATAAAAATTCATAAAACTAATAAATATATAATTACAATTTTGTAAATCTAAATTAAAAACATACTTCTTGGACATTACTAAAAACAAAAAATTATAAATCATTTTTATCATAAATTAGTTCCTATCTATTATCTATTATCTATTATATATACAATTGAAAATAATCTCAAAAAGGAAAGTAACAACGTGTCAATCTCTGGAGTAATTCCTACATATAATTTCATCCATTTGGCAACACCAAAGTGTTTCTCTCATTTTTTGCTTATGTGTCAACCTCGTGTTTATTTGCATACAAAATAATTTATGGATAATTACGACACAAATTATAAATCATTTTTTTTAAGGAAACATTATAAAATCAAGATGAAAATTAATATAAATTGTAACTGTCCATTTTTTAAAATCAATATAAATCAACATTATAGCAATAAATATTACATAAATCTTGAGGACATATTGCCCATTATATAAATATTATATAAATCAACATTAATATATAGCAATATTTTAAGGAATCCATCTATTATCTATTATCTATTATATATACAATTTAAAATGATCTCAAAAAGGATATCTATTATATATACAATTGAAAATAATCTCAAAAAGAAAACTAATCACGTGTCAATCTCTGGAGTAATTCTACATAGAAATTCATCCATTTGGCAACACCAGAGTGTTTCTTTCATTTTTTTGCTTGTGGGTCAACCTCGTGTTTATTTGCATACAAAATAATTTATGGATAATTATGACACAAATTATAAATAAATTTTTTTAAGGAAACATTATAAAATCAAGATGAAAATTAATATAAATCGTAACTATCTATTTTTTTAAAATCAATATAAATCGACATTATAGCAATAAATATTACATAAATCTTGAAGACATGTTGCCCATAATATAAATATTATATAAATCAACATTAATATATAGCAATATTTTAAGGAATAATAAATAAATATTATATGCAAGATAAGATTTTGTTACATTTTTTAGACTTTTATTGTAAAGATAATTGAGGCGGTGGTTTTTGCCTTAATTTCTCTTTTTATGAAATTTTAATTTCAAATAATAATAATAATAATAATAATTATTATTATTATTATTATTATATAATTATAAAGGAAAATTTGAATGAGAAAATAAAAGCACCAAATATGTATGTTTCCAAAGTGCCAATTACTATGAATTGACAATTCCAATATGTTAACTATTTAATGCACCATTTCATATCCCGCTCAACATACTTTTTTTCATGACCTACACTTTCATTAACATATGTAGCACTGTGAAGTTTTTTTCCCCCTCCAACCTTCATTCTACAGTCTCTTTTTCAAAGAAGGAGAAACATATTGAAAAATCAAAAGGTAGAGCATGTGATTTGAGAATCCCTTTCCTATAGATAAGTAAAGATTACTTAATAAACATTGTTTATTAACCATTTTTAGTCATTTTTTGCTTGAAAATTTGAACATTTTTTTTCCTTCTACCTTTCTTCCATTGAAACCAACTTATTTCTTTACACTACTTTGTTTTTCTTTTTTCCACTAAAAATTGGTACAAATTTACTAATTTTTTTTTTTACATTCATGATTTGAGTATCAAGAGAATGCTCTTTAAGAAGAAAGGTCAACATTTGTTCTACATTTTATTCCTATTTATGTTCTATATTTATATGATTCTTAATTTCTAATTTTCTCCAATTTTGCAGACACTATTTCTCCTAATAATAAATTAAGGAAAGATAGTATTTGATTATTAGAGAACAATGACTTCATGATGAGTAAAACGATGAGTCTATCCTTCTAATTTTCTACTAATTTAATTTCCTTTATGTACATATATCATACGTTATTGTATTATACCTGATGAAATTTTTTTTTTATCACCTATTATTGCAAATTTCAGGTAAGTCGCTGTTGAATGGACATTGCTTATAAATCCTATTTGAACAAAACAATCATTGTTGAGGAAGTTATAACTTAACATATCATGAAGCTACAAGATAAAGTTAGAGTCTCAACCAAGAGCTTCATGAAATGAAAGCGAATAGATGAGTTTTATGGATGCATTTGTAATGAAAAAAGTATTCTATAAATTCCTCTTTAATATGTATTACATAAGGATATAGTACATAAAAAAGATCTATTATAAAAAATATAATTTTTGTGCCTTTCTCTAATTTATTATTGTATTAATTTCAATATGAATATATTTTTCCTACACAATGTCTTCTCACTAAAATTCATTGAAAGTTTTTTAATCTAAGCAAATTTGATTTTTTTAACCTAATTAATTTAGATTCATGATATGATAACATATTAAAATTAATTCTTGTGTTTGTTTCTATCTTTTCTGTGTAAATTAAATTTGGGCTCCAATTTGTTTTAATGTTTTTAATAGTTTTTTATTTCATTGTTACAATTATTAAATATAAATTTTTATATATTTTTTTTCAATTTAAATTTATTAATAATTTCACACCAATGAATGTGATATATGATATAAATTGTACTAACATCTAATTATGTAAATGTATCTTTTTAAATTTATATTATTTCATTCATTCACTTAATTTTGATTTCAATATTTTTAAATTTATAAAAAATTAGTCCTTTTTTATAATAAGTATTAAAATAAATATATTTAAAAATTTATATATTAATAAAAGATATATCTACCTTGCAAATTTTTAATATTAAATATGAATTAAAAAATAACAAAACACTATTTTCCTATGCATTGCACAGGTCTACATACCAGTTATTTACAAATAGGAATAGTACTATCAATCTCATTTCTTTTTTGAAATCATCTATAAAAGGACAATTTCCATTTTTAGTTCATCAATGAGCAATGCTTCCATGTTTCTATATTATACATGGTTAAATGTCTCATGTCGCTGCATTGGATTTTCATAATTTTTTTATAGGCTTGGATACAGATACGAATACTTAAGGAAATTAAATATTAGTGTTTTTAGTAAAATTTTAGTAATCATAAATAAAGTTTAGTAGAAATTCAAATTTAACTTGGGTAAATCATAAGCTTAGAATAATTCCTCTAAGTATGCAATTTGGTTTTTATAGATAAGATTAATTCCTAATTAATTAGTTTAATTCTTTATTAAGTACCTAAGATTCTAAGTTAAGCTAAATTAGAATTTTATAGACTAATTACTTAAGTAATTTGGGTTTCTAGGCAATGAAGTATTAAATTTTAAGATTTCACTAAATAAGATTAAAAATTTAATTAGGTACTTAAGGTAGTGAACAAAAGGTATTAGTAAAGTACTAATATGATTAATTGTTTTCTTTGATGCATGGCTTATAAATTATGAATTGTTCAATTATAATTGTGTAGATATTTTGTACAAGTATATAGACCTTAATTTGTTATACTGTGAAATAAATAGAAACTAAGTCTCTGCAATGAGAAACAGAGACATTAAAGAGAAAATAAGGTAATGCTTAGATAAGCTGAGACTAGGGAGAATCACTGCATAAAGTTAAAAGTCACAAGTGAAGAAATGATAAGTTAGTGAGTAATGTGATGTGAGGGACATGTAATGACATGACACCTTGTATGGGAAGTCACTGTTTGGTACTTTAAGAAATGAAAGGAAACGACCGGTTTGCAGAGGTCTTGGGGGTAAGGTATCGACCAATGAAGGTCTTAAAGGCTAGGATAGCGCCCTTGAGCTGGGATATTTGCTTGATTAAACTTGATAACCCTAACAACTGCTCATCATTCTAGGATTAGTGTGAAAGTATACCTCTATACGGACAATGGATGTCCTGAGCTATTACTTTGTTCCTTAGTGATAACGAGGACTATACCATGTGATGTTGTGAGAGAGTACTCTCAATCACTTTCCAGCTTTGTTGAAAATTATTACTCACAAATGAAAATGTGGATCCATACAGAGTCAAGGGTTGCATAACTTAGATAAGACCCTAGGTTCCCCTATTTTATTATTGTCAGTTGTGAATTATCTATGTTTGATGGTAGGATACCTTATCATCTATGTAAAAGTGATTTCAAGAACAAAATCACCTCACTCCTCTTACTTTCTCCTTGTGTATGTTGCTTATAGGCTAATACACAAAGATGGTAGTGATACCTAGTGATCACGCCCTGATGCTATACTAGATGATTTAGAGACTACTCCAACAGATGAAGACTAGGAATCTAATTTTATTTTTTTAGATTATACATGGGATGGGATAGATTATATAGACACTGCTCTAATCTAGGACCCTTTTTGCTATACTTAATAGGATAGGTAGTGTCTCTTGATATGTATTTCAAATTTTCCCTGTATTCCATTAACTTTCTTTGTATTTCTATCGTAGTAATTATTATGTACATTATTGAGACATGTATGATAGACTTTGATCTTTTTATCTTTTATTGCCATTTTTAAATTCTGTTTTATTTGCGAATTTTCTATTTTAAAAGTTTCAAAAAGACAATTGAGCGTAAAACAAGATCCAAAAATTTTACTTGCATTTTCGTCAACTCAAACTCAATAACTAATTAAGTAATTAAATAACTACGGGTTGTTTTCAATGTAAACGGGTGTCATAGAAAGGCCAAAAGAGGTGATGACTTTGCCACACCTGTAAAGCTAGACCAATATTCACGAGTGAACTAAGAGGTTATTAGGAGACCCACTTGCTTTCTAATAACCTAATAGGACTAACTCAGGAAGAGTGTGGTCTTGACCTTAAAGGTGTGTATTATTAATGTATCATTTTATGCACTGTATAACAAATAGTACTTTTCTCCAACATGTAGTAGAGGTGAACTTAAACTGCTATTTACAACAAAACAAACTTTGTATTGTTTTCTCCTTTGCTTATTTGACCTCTTACAGTCTTTTTATCCATGTATTAAAACGTGGATTTATGAAAAACCACCACAGGTCAATGGCCAAAACTCTAGAAACGACAAGTTTAGTGCATAGAGAAGAAAGTATACCTCCTATTCAAAGCATCATTTTTGGTCCAAGCTAAAAGTCCAAAATCATATATTTCTCTTGGGTACACATGCTACAACATTAAAATCAATTATGCTAAAAGTTAGCTAAGCAACAAAGTACAAGCAGCAACAAGAAGGAGAGAGGATTGCATTTACATTTTAGCCACAGCATCCTATGGTTAATTTCTAACTGTTTAAATGATTAATGATCTCGGTACTATCACACAAGAAAAAATAAAAATGACAATACAACTAGGCAAAAAATATATGTCATGCTACATGTCAGAAGAAAGAAAATAAAAAGGGAAAACCTCACTTTTTTAAACTCCCAAGAACCTTCACAAGGTATTCTATTAAAAAGTTACATTTGTCACCTTTGGTATCAATATGATGCGGCAACTCCCATCCAAGATAGATGCAAAAGCCAAAGTGCCAACACAAAATTACTATATCCTATCCTGTCTAGTCAAAGAAAATGAACAATGGATAGAAGAAATATTGCAAAAAAATCTAACAGATGCAGAAAAACATCATGTAGAGATTAATTTATCAAATGTAATCAAGATATAATTTATACAAAAAGATATCTGACATAGAGAATGAAATTATGAGCTCCTTAAAGAATATGATGATGGTTTAAGTCAAATTCTCAGTGCACGTTAAAAATAATAGATAGATAATTATTAGCTCTTGATCATAAGATTAGCAATTTTTAATAGGCTAAATTATATTTTTGTTCCCCATATTTTTCTCAATCTGTAATTTTGGTTCCTCTACTTTTTTAGAGACATTTAGTTCTCCTATTTTTAAAAATTCACAATTTCAGTCTCCTACTTTTTTTTAGAGACATTTAGTCCTCTTATTTTTAAAAATCTGTAATTTTGGTCCCTCTGTCAAATTTCTTGCATTGATCATTAGTGGTTTGATGTTGACTCTGATGTGTCAATATTGACTCTGACTTTAACATGTCATTTAAGTATTGATACGTCAGAATCAATGTTAAATTACTAACGGTCAACCCAAGAGATTGACAAAGGGACCAAAATTGTTGATTTTTCAAAATAGGGAGACTAAATGTCTCTTAAAAAAATACGGGGAACAAAATTGCAGATTGAAAAAAATAAGAGGACCAAAAATGTAATTTAGCCTTTTTAATATGTTAACAAATTCCCATAAGTTCCAAATAATCTACATCATAAAAGTTAGAAAACATTGTTGGCCCACCTTGCTCATTTTCTCTAGAAAGCTGGTCATTTCAAACTTCATGCACAACTTCGAGGTAGTTTATTCAATCCTTCGAACAATTAAAAGTGAAAATTTCAACCATATGAATTGTACAACACATAGAAGTGTTTGCAAACAAACCCAACAATGTGGTGGAGTAGAGCTTAAACTGCTATTTAGTGTTTACAACTCAACAAACTCTTATCTATTTTGCATCTTCATAGGCAAGCAAACACTCAAACTCATATTTGTGATGGTATCAGCATGCAAAGAAACATGATTTTCCTCGATATCATTGAAGTCCATGTTGCAGGGCCTAGGAATGTGTCATGCATTTGCTCTTCAAATGACCTTGGTTACTCTAATCAACAGAAAAATAAGTGCAAGGAGCAAAGCACAAAGATAATAACATTATCTTCAAATAGGAATCACTGCTATCACTTGAATTTGAATAGGGATTTCAATCAGTCAAAATTTTAGAAATACACCTACGAGTTACATACAACTCCTATTGCATGTAATGGAACCCAAGTATGCAAAGAAACCAGTAAATACGGAGTATGTGACTAATCAATATACAGACTCTAAGTAGTCATTTTCCAATATTATATAAAACAAAATCATGATCCAAACCTCTTATATCAATTGTGTATTTTTTTTTAATCAGTAAAATTATTTATAAATACTCAAAATTATTTATATCAATTATGTATTAACAAACAGGCATATAAAAAGGGAAACTTATATTAAACTTGACAAGCATATTGGGGAAGCTCATTACCAGCAAGGCAATATTAGTTAAAAGTTTCTTATTAAGATTATGGCAAGGCCCTGAAGAATTCATGATATATTACCACAGTGAAAATGAAAATAATCCATTTTTGGACAAACTTCAGGTCCTATTATTTGAACATCAAGACACTAACACTGTCATGTACAATTATCTTTGTCTCACTTATTTTTGGGTCTGTTTGGATAAATTTTTCCATAAACACTTTTAGGAAAAAAATAAGAAAAAAATAAAATAAGCTTTTCTAAAAACTAAAATTAGTTTATACATAAGTTAAAATCAGCTTTTGAAAAAACTAATATGAGAGAACTTCTACAAATTAGTTTATACATAAGCTAATTTTAGTTTTTGGAAAGATTTATTTCACTTTTTTCTTATTTTCTTTTTCTATAAGTGCTTTTAGAGAAGTTTACACAAACAGGCCCATCTTTTAATATACACACATTTTAAAAATACATCCAAAAATTAAAAGGATAACTTTTTGTTGTCCCAAAATTGTGTTGAAAAGCCATGTTCCAAATAAAAACATGACCATCTTGTTAGTGAATCCATGGCCAACAGGAAAACATGGAAAATTTTCCGACATCAATCACTAATCGTGGTTTTGACGGAGAGCTTTGCCTATGCCTCGATCAGAAAAACTAGGGAAGGGACCAGTTTGCAATTTCCAAAAGAGAACACCAGTCACTTGTTGCTACACAGGGACATCCTGTCTCACGTGGCCTACCTTAGTCACAACCAAGCATATGACTATGCATTGCATTTTCTCTCCTTTTTTTTTTTATTCTCTTTGGGGTTGGGAACGGGATATACTTGGACAAAAAGGATATTGCTTTTTGCACCCTTGTTTTTATTATTTTTACCTTCAATTCTTTTGTCAATTTTTATTTCAATAATGCTCTTATACATGAGTTTGGTTTCATTGTTCTGGAATTTTAATTCTGAAAGTGTAAGTTGCACATTCTAGAAATAAAAATTATGGAACTCTATTTGTATATTCTGGAATTAAACTTCTAGAAGTCTATTTGTTACACATTCCAAAAGTTTATTTATATATTCTATAATTATATAAACTTCTGAAAATCTATTTGTTACACATTCTGGAGTTAAACTTTTGAAGGTTTACAATTGACTTCCAAAATTTTATTTCCCAAATAAGTGACAAATAGATTTCCAATGGTTTAATTATAGAATATACAATTAGACTTTCAACATTTTCTTTTCGAAGTGTTTGATAAATAGACTTTCGAAAGTGTAACAAATAATATGTTTTTGTATAATTCCAGAATTTAAATTTTGTAAGTGTTCTTACATATTTTTTGAAGGACAAAACTTAGATGTAGTTCTTTAAGTGTTGTATGTGTTGTTCTCCAATCAGAATTGGAGTTTCACTTCAGTAATATGTGTGAGCGTTTAATGCAAACCTTTATTGTGTAGATTATTAAGGTGAAACTCCATTTCTGATTAAAGAATAGCACTAATGGTATTTAAAGAAAGACAAAACTTACATACAATTCTATAAGTGTTGTTTTTACTATTCTCTAATTAGAATTGGAGTTCTACCTCGATAATTTACAAAATAAAGGTTTGCATTAAAAATTATACAGATTACTGAAGTAAAATTCTAATTTTGATTGGAGAACAATAAAAGCAGCACCTATAAAGCTGTATGTAAGTTTTGTCCTTTAAAGAATTGCATCTAAATTTTGTCCTTTCTTAAATTTAAATACCGAAATTCATTTTATTTTTCATAATTTCAGAATTTAAATTATGAAATAATAAAACCACACTCACTAATAAGGGTATTATTGGAAAAAAATTGAGGGAATTCTGAATAGCAAAAATAGGGGTGTAAAAAACTGTCCCTTTAATTAAAAGCTTGTGGTATTAGGGTGTTTTGGATTTCTTGGGATTTCTCGAATAAAATTATTTAGTGCCTTATTTGATTATACCTTATAATCAATTTTATGCATGTAATGATTCTAAATTAATTTCACATATTTTTTTAAAAAAGGATTTCGGTTGGAGAACAGAATTAGATCTAACAAATCTTAATTGGGTTGCATAAGTTTAGTCAAAATGGAATTTTGGTCATTGCAATTTTCCTCATAAAATAAATTCAGACCACATCGGTTTGGGTGGGCATGAAAATGTAAGTAATTGTTTCACAACTGTACTAAATGAATTAATTAATAATTAATATTTATTGTAAAAATAAATAAAATTTTAAGAATTATGTAGGATTACTTGATATTATTTGAAATTGACATGTATGTAATCAATAAGTATCTCGCGTGTTGCACAACTTACATTTATGTGAATTATAAAAAAATTAAAAATATCCAAAAGAAAAGTTATTTTATGAATATTGAAACAAAATAAACTAAAATATTAAAATATAAACAAGATAAGATAATTATCCTATCATATCCTAATCACCAAACATACTGGTGAGCAGAACAGCGCGAAGTTTCATGCAAACAAACCAATGACGGTGAAAATCGCAATCAGAATCAAAATTAATATATATGAGAAACTCAATACCTGATTGTGTTCAATATGAGATGCGTTATGAGAATCAGAACCACCTTCTCTTAGTTAACATTAATTATTTTAGCAGTACTTTATTTTTGTATTAAAGAAAGCCATCTATTGTTGTTTACTAAACTATAAAACAATTTTTTGGTACAACACTTTTTGTTTTTTTAACTTAAAAATTGTAAAAAGGAATGAATCTAAATTAATCAAATATGATTACAGTGTGCGCAAGTTTAAAACCTATCATGGAACTTCAAGGTTCATATTAAATTATGACAGTAAAACATAGATGTACCATGTTCCTATCTTTAATCTTTATACGTAAATATAGGATATGGCTGGCCTATAATTGAAGAAATTACTTGTCACCAGTCACCACATAGGGAAATTGTGCGTATTATAATTCCAGTTAGCAAAACCCAAAACTGCAAAAGCTTAAAACAGGTCCCACCCCGGCCATCAAGCTAAAATCACATTGTATGATAGTATAACGGATAAAAGTCATACAGCACAGTAATCTCAATTCTGTGACCCAAGATTCGATGTTGGATAAAGGGGCTTTGAGTTCTAGCCTCCAACAATTTGAACCAGTTAACTCTGTCATCTGTTTACTTTCATGCTTTGCTTATATCTTCTGAGGTAAGCATTCTTAACATCACAACCACACATAAAGGACTTAAAACATTTTCTTAATCAGCTGATGCAATGGAAAAACATGACTAACAGGATTACTGCAATACTATGAAGTTCAGAAAATTCAATATACTCTACATTTCCAACTCTATCCCAGAGAGTAAGAGAGATGAATCACATGTATCTGCACAAAGAGTAAAGACTAAATACAACTAATTCAATTCAGTAACTCTCTACACTGTTTTGAAACAAAATACAATGCTAAAACTGTGCTATCACATAAAAGCAAAAAATAATTTAACCATGTCCATTGAAAGCCACATTCTACCTGACATACAAATAAAACAAAAATTAGGAAAGAACTGCAGGATTGTCTTATGATAAGCAAAAAGGCCAAGAATGGTCACTAACCTTTTATACAATACTCGTTCCATTCAAACCACATTTTTGAAATTAATTCCTTCTTGAAACAAATACTGTGATCTTCCTCTTCTGGAGAATCAGCAGATACCAATCGATACACGATGACTTTCTTCTTCTGGCCCAGTCTGAATGCACGACCAACAGCTTGGCGAGCAACTGAAGGATTGAGATGAACGTCCAAAATTATTATGTGGGATGCCCCAACCAGTGACATGCCCTCTCCACATGCCTTGATTGAGCCAAAGAAGACTTTGGCATCAGGAGAATTGTTAAATTTTTCCATAGACCATTCTCGGTGCTCAAAGCTTGATTCTCCTGAGATTACAAAAATTTCTTTTCCAAGACTCCACCCCTTCCATTTCATAGTCAACCTTTCTAAATATTTCAAAGGCAACAGATATTGACTAAAAACCAGAAGCTTCTCCCCCGCTGATTCACAAAGATTTAGCATGTTGTGAAAGAATTTAGATTTGACACCATCTCTCACATCTAATTTCTCTATCAAATCATCCATTATATTATCAAAAATAGAATTTTCACCACATTTTTCTGCTAGAGGCTTCAGTTTAGGATGCAGATAGACAACACTGCCTACAGAACTTATCTTGAACTTTCTAGATAGCTTTTTTAATTTCTCAACTTCAGGCTTCTGTCTAGGGCTAAGAGTGAGTACCACAGTTAAATCAACAAGACCAGGAAGCTCATCCAGAAAATCTCCTTTATAATACTGAATTGCCTCCCTCATCATCTCATGCAAATCTTGTATGATGGCCACTTTCCTTTTAAAATCCATGTCTTGCAAAGTGTTTTCAACTAAATCATAGAAGCCTCTCACACCTGGTATATGAACTCTGCTCTGGATGCGCCTGACAATAGGTCTAGATGTTTCCATCTTCAAAATCTTTGTCCGAACAAGATTTAAAATGTTAAACACCTCCCTGACATGATTCTGGTAAAGGGTTCCTGACAGTACAACTTTTCTAGGCGTTCGAACTTTTGCCAGGGACTGTACCATATCTGTGTTTTCATTCCTTGGATTGTGTCCTTCAACTAAAATTAGAATTGAAGGAACCTTGAGTAAAATCTCCTGGCAAGATGAGAAGTACTGTTGGTCCCATTATCACAGACAATAGAGGAGAACTGTTTGTATCCTAAGAAAAGGATACTCTTCTGCTCCATCCATTGCTTCAACACTTGTAGTTGTTGACTTCTACCATCTGCCTTCACTGTGTAAAAGTCATATAGGGGTACGTCCTCCACTTGCCAGGTTTGAAACTCCTTTTCCCACATTGACAATATTCCCTTAGGAAGCACCACTAAGGGTCTTGCATTAGGATACTAGCCTAGAAAAATTTGCATGAAACTAATTATCATGAATGTTTTCCCAGATCCTGGAGCATGGCCAAGATGCAGCCTCCAGTACGGTCACCCACAAGATTTCTAACAAGAAAATTGAATCCTTCAACTTGATGGGGTTTCATCTGTTTCATGTGTCTAGGATGCACTGAGATTTCAATTACCATGAGATTATCTTCAGCAACATTAATTCCAAATACATCTGCTTTTTCTTTGGTATTCCATGAATCTGATGCATAAGCTCTTGTGCTCTGTTTAACCTTCAAAAATTTAAAATGATAAAAACATCAAATTTGAACACTTCCTGTCCCATCCATAAGTAATCTTAGATCTTAGTTCAGAACATATATCATGAGAATTATGAACTAGGCATTATTTTTATAAAGCAATTAAGCCCGCATGATACGAGTGGTCTACCTGCTATTATATTACTTGGGTTTAATCAAGAGGTTTGTGAGTCCTTAAAGAAAATTAAGATGAATCAAACAAATAAACATTTTCCAGAAAGAGGTATGGGAAACGGTAAATTATCACAAGAGTTTCATTAACACAATTAATATAGAAAAATTTAACTATTCACTGTCATATGGTTATACCCTGCTCAAACATCCAACTCGTGCATCTAATTTCAAGCCCCATACTTAAAAACATAATTTCACACATTCAAAAAGTTTTATAATCATGATTTATAACCAAAAAAGCATAAATGCAGAAACAAGAATCTAACCTTGTACTGAAACTCAAATATGGTTTCAATTCCTCTGTCAATAACCCCACAATGCGACAAACATAACCAAGATCGTCTTTTAAAAACAAAAGAATGATCACAATCGTCATCTTCTTTCACTTCTTCATCTGGCAGAGGATTCACAGAAACATCCTAGTCGGGGTACAATTAACTAAATCAATGCCAAGGACCTCTAGAAAATGCTATTTGCGGGTTAAATTCAAAGTAAGCAATAATGTACATAATGCTAAATTAATATGACATGTGTACAAGTAAATTTTCCTGAGCAGAAAAGAAAAGCATGTGATATATTTACATATGAAGGGAGCCTTACATGTTATATGCATACAACAGGTATAAAATAGAAAGGTTAAGTGAGAGAGAAAAATAATGAAGGCCAATAATGATAATTGTATGCATGGTTCTAAATGCGGTTGCGGTTGCGGTTTGCTGTTGCGGTTTCACTGAAATCCCTAATATTGCGGAAAATTGCGGGAAAATGCGGTTGATGCGGCTGCAATTGCGGTCGCGATGCGGTTGCGGTGAGTCCAAAAACCTTTACGTTGCGGCCGCAATTGCGGTTGCGGACCGCAATTTAGAACCATGATTGTATGCCAAAACACATAAGGTTTCAACACATAAAATTACATTCAATATGCATTTCATGAACTACTGTACATCTAGAATAGGCAATACACATAAATAACTTATACTAAGCGTGGCTGATAGAAATGTGAAGACCATTTTCAGTGTATGTCTACAATTTTTTTTTTTAATAACCTACATCTACAAAATTATTTACAGTAGTCTACATAAATCAATGAATAATCTAGTTAACAAGTAACAACCCCACTCAAAAAAGGAACTATGTCATAATTCTATCTATCAATTTATTTTCCCCACACTTGTCTGTTCTGCTATAGCTTTTCCCTTTATCTACAAAGGAAAAATGTTCGGTAACCCTCAACCTAACACGTAGATATCAGGGAAGTGTTACAAATTAAATGACATGAAAAAAATCAATCAAATGAGTAGGAGATAAACTAGTTGTCACAGACATTATTATTATTGAAAATAAAAACAAATTAAAGCATGATACTTTGGAACATTCTATTTCCATTGACATCTCCTTCCAAATATCTTCTAGACCATCATCTTCAGTATCAACCTGATCTTCCTCCTCCTGTACACCAATATAAACACCTTTATCGCTCATAGTGTTGTTACCTTTACCAGCCATACTTGCCTCACTCTTTAGATCTTCGCTTTCTCCCAGGTAAGGAATGGGAGTATGATACCCCTAAAATGCATTGTTACACATAGAATAGTAAAGTATGTCAGTGAAACAACTTGCATTAAAATGAAGAACAAGAACAAGAAGAAACACCCAGCATCTTCTCATGAAAACAAACAAACAACAAAAACCTTATCCACTTGGTGAGCAGCATTTTCTCATGAAAACAAACAAACAACAAAAACCTTATCCACTTGGTGAGGAGCATCTTGTCATGAAAAGTGGCTACAAATTCAAACCCAAATACACAAAAGCTTACAAAGGAAGCTACTAAATGCAAATGTAGTGATTCAAATAAAAAAAAATTTACACAATATGCTCTGAAAAATAAATGGAAAAGCTCATATATCAAAACGCACTATTTATCTTTCAACATTAATGTGTGCATAGCAGGAGTAAAGAAAAAAAAAATAGATTGAAATAACACAGCATGTAGATAAAATATAAATCCAGATACATCCATTATTTTCATTTTTCATTTTCAACCCTATCACTTGCCCAACTACAAAGCATATCGTAAATGACCAAAGTACAGGAAATTTCATATTGCATCAGAACATTCAAGTTTAGCAAGATATCCAATGATTACAGAACTAAGACCACAGGGCAAAAAAGTCACATTCTGTGAAACTTAGCCAAGGTTCTAGAATTAAGTGCTTATTTTAAGAGGGATATGCAGAGTTAAGAAAGTAAGAGATTAAGAATTTTTCACAATGTATGCTTCATGCTTCAAAATTTCATTTCAGAGTCTTCAGTACATTCATTATTGTTAACGTTGTAATTCATCTGAGCCTTTGTACAAAGAAGGAATACTAATATGCTTAAAGAAAACAAGTTAACTTTGAGAATTCGATATAATAGTAATCACCTTGCCATAATTATAAATATATTTGAGAAAGGGTAAAAAATGCAAATGGTTCAATGGAGAAAATTCAGCAATAGCTAAGAGAAATGCAACATAAAAAGCCAAAAAGTAAGACATAAATTTAATATGCCAAAAAGTAAAACATAATATGACATATTGAATGGGTCATATAAGGATGATGGATATATAAAATATACAATTAACTTTTAAAACAATAAATTAAAATATTAATATAATTTTTGTATTTGAAAATTTTTTAAAAATAAAATACTTAATTAGTTAAACTCATTCAATATATTCAATTTAAAGTACAAGTCTAATTACACAAATTTACACATTCAATATATCTTCTTGTACTGTAACACTTGATTTTCCCTTACCTAATTTTTTTTATTTTCCAATGTTTTTTATCTTTGTACTGAATAATGATCTCAAAATTTTGACTATGGCATTGTGTTTGAAACATTGAAAAATGTTTAGCCTAGATTTTTAATAAATATTTTCTAGGCCGAAATCAAGTAAAAAAGACTATTTTACCCCTAAAATCCCTAAATTAGTTAAAAATAGGTGAAAATGATTAATAATTACAAAAATTTTATATTTAGGCTTAAAATTATGTTTAGAATAATAAAATATATAAAATATACAATTAACTTTTAAAACAATAAATTATAAACCACATCTCCCAAATGTATGTCCAGAAGAATCTGTTTTGTAAATATTCAAAGGTAAGGCAATATATTTTTGAAAGGAACAGAATTCAAGGAAGAGTCAATGATAAATTTACAAGAATCTTCTGCAACAAAATGTTACAATGAAATGCTATAATTCTATCAAATCATCCCTCGATGGAGCATGTTACTAATACATTCCAAATAAAAGCTCATGCATATTAGCATCCATCATTTCAAAGTACATATATTTAAATAATTGCAAAAACTAGAAAAAACTGAAAAACTTACAATCATCTTCAATGCAGGAGACGGCGCAACTTGTCTCGGCAACACAACTTCATGATGGAACAATAGATTTTTGATCTCTATCATCTTCCTCATTTGAGTCAATAATCACAAAAAGGATTTGGTGCTGCAGGAACATCCCTTTCAGTGTGTTCCCCCTCCAAATCTATGACATTTTGATGTGTCAAACCAGCAACTTGGTGATTTTCCAACTTAGGAGTTTCTCCATCATGGTCCGTTACCACTTTCAATAATTGATTAACAAGTACGGGATATTTCGCAAAGTAAGGGCCAAGACCAAGTATTTGCATTTTTTGGGCTATAAAGGCCTCTATGTCCTTTGTGACACTTCCATATTTTCCACTCTCTAAATGATACAGAACAGCAGATATTGCGAATAGATTGCTGTATTCAACAACATTTGAAGTCTTATCATGCGCTGGGATATCACTTGAAAACTTCAGTCTTTTGTGTCCGTCAGGGCTAGGGGAAAATCCTGTTTTTCAGAAAATGAAATTATACTCAGAGAAGCTACAGATATTCCTTCAAGTGTTATATATTGAATAATCGGCAAAGCCACAAGATCCACTAAGTGCATGCATCTTGAGGAATCATAATACAAGTGCAATACAAAAACAAATATTCTCAAGGCTTATATACTTCAACTAGACTCAAGCGTGATACTACACAGTACACAGACCAATGCAGTTTCAACTCCAGCCAGCAACTAATCAAATCAAGCCGAATAAATTCAAAAAATGAAATAAAATGTTTGGAGTCGCCATTTTATATGTTTTTAGCAGGAAAGATATATGGACTATTAGGTCACTGTATTGCCCAAGCCAAATGGTGTCCACCCAACCAATCATCATCTCATAACGCAGAACTCTCAACCCCCCTCCTCCCCCGTCCTATTTAAGCACACAAGAGGATTATACCGATTGCTGAGTACATTCACTTCTTCACTTCTCTACCTACACCAATACCCCTCATTTCACAAAGACTTACTTGAACATCAGATTGTCTTTGCAAGCACTCACCACTACTTCCAAGCCGACCGATGAACTGCCATGACTGACTGACATAGAACTAACTCTCTTACAACACCAGGCAGTAACAAAAGGGTTGCAAACACTTCACCAATTAAATGGATTACAATTACGGACCCTACAAAGTTACATTACATCATCTAGGCAATTGGAGAGCACAAATGGTCTCATGGAACCTTATAAACTACACATAAAGCAACACACACACATACAAAAAAATAAAAAGAAAAAATAAACACTGGCTGTTCACGTTAAATCCTAAAATTAAAGAGAACCAAAAAAAAAAAACAGATTGACTATTACGAATTAAACCGGTCAAAGGACAATAACTTTGGCATACAGCACGCAAATAATCCATTAAAAGGGGAAAAGATGAAAAGAAAAATGAAACTGGAAATGCAACATATTGTGCCTGGTGATCAACGTTTATGTCAAATTTAAAATAAATAAATAGATAAATAAAATAGAAGAAAAAATTGAGAAGGAAATGATGAATATACCGGTTGGTTGGGGACGTTTAGCTGTTAATACATCAACAGAGGACTCCATCAATGAAATGAAGAAACTGAAAATTAAGGGGAAAATTAATAAAAAATAAAATTATAGGCACTGAAGAAAGTGAAAAAAAATAAGTGTTCTGTTAATTTAATTTATTTTTCTTTGAATGGAGATTTTCGAAAAGAAGAGAATGAGAGTTACCTACGTGAGCTTGAGAATAGAGCGAATGCTTTTGCGAATTCAGAGAGAATGAGTTCGAGAATTCAGAGTGAAAGAAAGTGAGCGAGACTGAGTGTGAGTAAGGGGGTAAACGCTCTCTTTCAGTCGGGTTTAAGTGGCCTATCCAACTCAATTAAAATAATCGGATTAGATTGGTTGGATTTGCATTTTTTTTTTTATGTAATTGAACCCAATCCAACCTGACTTTTAATTAGGTTGAGTCAGATTGGGTTATCGGATTGGTTAATTAAAATATTAATATAATTTTTGTATTTGAAATTTTTTAAAAATAAAATACTTAATTAGTTAAACTCATTCAATATATTCAATTTAAAATACAAGTCTAATTACACAAATTTAATATTAAAAATATTTTAATTTTTATTAAAAAAAATAGATTAAGTTGGGTTGGATCAGGTTGAGAATGCATCAACCCGTGACCCAACTTAATCTTAATTAGGTTAACTAAAAATGAGCCAAACCTACTCTGATGACCCAATCTAACTCGCTAAAATGTAGTTGAGTTAAATCAGATTGGTCGGGTTGAGTTGCTAAGTGTGAGTGTAAATCTGGGGTTTTCTTTTTGTACATGTAATGATTCTGTGTGTGCGGCTACAACGTTCATGCAGTATGGGTGCAGAAATGATGAGTTTTGAATTGCTGCGACAAATTGGAGTGTGTATGATGCGTAGGGATGGGAATAGGCCAAGCCACAATCAGGGGCCTATGGCCTAGCCTTTTTAATAAAAAGGCTAGGCTTGAACTTTTAAAAAGCCTATTTATAAAAAAGCCTTCTAAGCCTGATAGGCTAGCCTATTTATTCATTTAAATATAATGAATTCAAATTATCATTAACACTAAAATAAAATAAAATGTTTTCATACTAAAATAAAATACAAAAGATCCTTAACAACCTTCACTTAAAATTAGAAACCCTAGCTGCCTGAGAGTCGTCTTCTTCCCCTCCACTGTCTACACTCCGCTCCGCAGGCCGTAGCCCACACTGCAGACGCAGTGCAACTTTGCTCTTGCTCTTGTCGGCTCTTGGGTGTTGACTCTTGGCTGTTGTCTTGCTTCTTCGTCGTCTTCGAGACTGCGACTAAGTCTCTGAGAGTTAAACTTGCATCTTGTCTTCAAGCAATCAAGCTCTGTCTCGTCTTCGACCTCCGTTTCATGTCTTGTCTTCAAGCTTTGCTTGTCTTCAAGCTCCGTCTCGTCTTTGTCTTCAAGCTCCACTCATCTTCGAACCTCCGTTTCGCATCTCGTCTTCAAGCTCTGTCTCGTCGACCTCTGTGTCATATTCGTTGAAGTTTAAAAGGTATTATTCTAAATATGGTCTTTATATGCCCTTCTTTCACCACTTTAAGTTTGATTAATTTGTGTGTAGGATTTTTCTAGTGACACATTTTACTTAATCTCTGTATATGATTTTTGAAGTGAAATTGGGGGGATGGAACAATTGTGAGATTTGTAAGTGGATTTGTGGAGGTTTTTCAAGTGGATTGATTGGGGGTTTACATTCAATGCTGTTTGCTGTGTGGGGCTGTTTGCTGTGTGGGCTGTTTGGTATTGGCTAACTAGCTGTTTGTGATGATTTCTACTTAGCATTAGTTGGCTTTATTTAGTTTTACTTAGCTCTATGTTTTAGTTAATTTCTGTATATGATTTTTGAAGTGAAATTGGGGGGATGGAACAATTGTGAGATTCGTAAGTGGATTTGTGGAGGTTTTTCAAGTGGATTGGTTGGGGGTTTACATTTAGTGCTGCTGGCTGTGTTTGCTGTTTGCTGCTTGCTGTGTTTGCTGTTTGCTGTTTGTTGTTTGCTGTATTTGCTGTTTGCTGTTTGCTGTTCGCTGTGTTTGCTGTTTGCTGTGCGTTGTTTCTTTTTAGGCTAACTAGCTGGGCTGTTTGATAATACCGTGGATCTTTGATGCATGGGCTGCTTGCTGTTTGCTGTTTGCCATGTTTGCTGTTTGCTATGTGTTGTTTCTTTCATGCTTATAATAATTATTATATTATTTTCTTTTAGGTTCAAAGAATGGCTTCCCCATTTCAGAGTAATGAAGTTATTTCGTCCACTCCCTCATCTGTTAATGAGGTCATTGACATGAATGCACATGTAGAAGATAGCGCACAACAAAGTGAAAAGGATAAATCAATCCAATGAAGATGTTGTCATTAAGAGGAAGAGGAAGAAAACATCAGTTGTTTGGAAAGATTTTTAGAAATAGGTCTGCTGCTTATAAATAGGCCTACTAGCCTGTTTACCTTATCCGGCCTGTTTACAATTAGGCCTGTTGACATGTTTACTGAGTCAGCCTATTTACAAAGAGGCTTGTTGGCTTGTTTAGAAGCCTTGATATAGGTAGGCTTTTATATAGGCCAATAGGCCAGGCTAGGCTTTTAAAAAGGCCAGGCCAAGCCTAAAAAAATGCCTCTGATAGATAATAGGTCAGGCTTAGGCCTTAGATTTATAAAATAGGCCAAGCCTATTTATGTAAAGCTTGGCCTAGCCTAGCCTATTCCCATCCCTAATGATGCGGTGGAACGGGACAAAGATGGAAGAAAGGAAGAGAGTGCCTTAAGTGACAAATTTCAGCCATTAGATTTAGATTCTACAAATTTTAACCATTAGATTTATGTGGTCAAGTACATTAACTCACTGAAATGGTGCATTGATGATGAAAAAAAATATGATGAAATTTTTTCTTTAAAAAGACACACTTAAATGATGTAGACCTAAAAATATAGAGGATACAAGTTAAAAAACACGATGAGAAATCTTATATCTTATAAATTCACCCTACATATTAAATGAGGAATAGTTATCTTAAACAAGAGCATTTTTAGCTGCTAGTCTTTAATGAGAGCGTTTTTAGCTATCATTCTTTAATGAAAGGGTTTCTAGGAATTTTTAACCTCTTATCACTTTCAATTTATCATTTTAATATTTTTAGTTCTAAATTGAATTTAATATTTTTTAAAAGAAATATCAATAATTAAAAATTAACATTGTATTACAATAATTGTTTATTATAAATTTAAAAGATAATCTATATATTCAAAATATTTATTTATTATAAACTTTAATCATAATATTTATATATTTAGAAGCATTTATTTATTATAAATTTATAGTTATATAAAAAATATTTATTCTGTACAATGCATAGGTTAAAATACTAATTATCCTATTGTTTTATAAAGAAAGTATTAAATAAAAAATTATATTTAATGACTTAAAAATAAAAATACATTTTACATTTACTATACAAAATCAACTAAGAAGATTAATAAGAGAAAGATTTAAAATTATTCCAAAATTATATAATGAACACAAGTAAATTTTATGGGTTATTGTAGATCGTTCGTTTTTTATTTTTTTTTAGGTCAGTCTTTTATTTATTATTTTTCAATTCTTAAAATATTGTTTTAAAATAAATTATAATGTGAATTTAATATTTTAAAAAGGTTCGTTTGTGATGTTTAATAGGGAGAATCAATTTTTAGATATATAATCATTTATTCTGATTATAAAACAGTATTATGATTTGGTTTGAATCAATTTAAATGTAATATTTAATTTAATTTAATCTGAT